>JZKD02S0212315.1:194422-217242 GCA_000966675.3 Picea glauca | reverse complement strand
TACAGTTAATTCCTATCTAACAGCATTAATTCACATAAATGCCTTCCTATCTACTAATACAATACAACTGTGCTTGGCTTTGAATGCCTCATCCAAACGACGGCGCAAAAATCTCTAAAGCATTTCAAAAATGTGCGCGCTGGCACTGTCCAGCTGTATGATGCTTCTCCGTGCGCGCTGGCTCGCTTGATGACGTGTGGATGCTCCTGCATCAAAATTTGGTTTCTTTTACACCATGTGGCTTTTAATTATTTGTTTTTGAAAAATGACAATACAAATCCATAATATAACACACAGTGTGTGTTATATTATATAACACACAGTGTTTGTTATATAATATAACACACAGTGTGTGTTATATAATATAACACACATTGTGTGTTATAATTATATAACACATAGTGTGTGTTATATAATATAACACACAGTGTGTGTTATATTATATAACACAAACTGTGTGTTATATTATATAACACACATATGTTATATAATATATAACATATGCAGTGAATATGTTATTTAATATATAACAAATTAAATTTCTGAAAAAAATTAAAAGGAAATCTAAAACTAAAACTAAAATTAAAATTAAAATAAAACTAAAACTAAAACTAAACTTGAAATTAAAAATTAAAATTAAGTTAATTAGGTGGCCGAACAGATCAATGCCATGGGCACGCCAACGGCTTGGCCACGGGGTTGGGCTCACGCGGCCAAGTCACAGTCCACTGGACTGTGACTTGGCCGTGAGGGCCTAGCCCTATGGCCAAGATGTTGGCGTGCCCATGACATTGCCCTATCCAGCCACCTAATTAACGAAATTTTAATTTAAAAAAATAAATTAAATTTCTGAGAAAATAAAAATGGAAACTAAAACTAAGTTAAAATTGAAAATTAAAATCAAAATACAACTAAAACTAAACTTAAAATCAAAAATTAAAATTAAAAACTAAAACTAAAACTGTGATAAATACCTGAAACTTGTTGACCACTCACCAACACGACCACTACTCCACCCCTACACTCACACCGACCACTCGCTACCCCGACCGCTGCGCCAAATGCTCACAGACCTCTACGAAAATTTGCTCACAAACCTCGGCGGCCAAAATCTCACAAACTCACAAACACTCAGACTCACAAACGCACCAAACGGTCAGACTCACAAATGCGCCCACGCAGCCAATAGCTCACAGACGCACAAATTTAGAAAAACATTCCAAAATTGACATGTGGTTGATATATAAACAAGGTTTCGACCGAAAGATTGTTTGGCTGAAATGTCTTTCGACCGAATAACCCTTCGGTCGAAAGTATGTTTCTGTTGGATGAAAAAAATCCATCTGAATAAATTTTTACATGAAAATCGAGGGTTCCGTTACTGTATCGTTCGATTTGACATTCCACTTTTCAGCCGACAACTAGTTTGGCCAAAAAATAATATTATTTCGACCGAAAACACGTTTTTCAGAATTTTGGAGATTCAATTGTCACGAAAGTGTTACCCACCTTCATGATTTCACCCTGAAGTATTAGAGAACCAGAGGCTACTAGCACTAGACTTAGCACTCAAGGCCACACCCGCCAGATGGTGGGGTACACACAAGGAGACCATCACAAATTGGTACCATTGTAAGAGGCTACTGCACATAAGGTTTGGCGCAACAAAGAAAAACAACAAACAATAGAAAAATATGAAGGATTAGGGACACCAACAAAACACTTAATGGAGAGAGAAACACTGTGGAAATTGACACCACCAGAGGAATGGACTCACCACTTTATTCATACATTAGAAGGCATACCAGCGAACTGGTATACAGATCAAGAACTATGCAAAGGAGCTACAACATGGGCAACATTGCAGCAAAACTTTACCACCACTTTCTCATTCGAGCATGAGAACCCCAACATAGACACAACTCTGAAATGAATCAGAAGAGTAATATTCATTGAGGAGCCAAAAGTAGAACTTATTACCGAAGAGCAATAGAGAAATAAATAGACAGTCAAGGAACTACTGTCATGTTACTAGGTATAGGAGGACATACCAGATGAAGAGAACCCACATGACATTCAGATTGCAGAAATATAATATGAAGTTATTTCCACGCCAATCAAGGTAAATAAAATTAACATCGGTACAGCGGAACATCCCAAAATGGCCAGCATTAGAGACTACTGGGATGACCCAGTAGTAGAAAGCATTACAGAACTATTGCGTGAATACAACGACTTATTTCCTACACCATTTACAGGGATGAAAGGTAAAGCAGACAAACTGGGAGAAATGAAAGTACCTCTTAGACCCGAAACGAGACTGATTCGACAACGACCATATAGACTGAACCCTAGATATAAATAGAAAGTTAAAGAGGATATTGATCGAATGCTCGAATTCAGCATAATAGAACTAGTCGAGGAATCAAAATGGATAAGCTTGATGGTCATACAAGACAAGAAACAAGGAAGAGGGATCAGGATATGCGTCAACTTGAGGAAGTTGAACGATGCATGCCTACATGACCCATTTCCTACATAGTTCATGGATGAAGTGATAGAGAATGTGGGGGAACACGAAGCGTACTCATTCACCAATGGATTCTCAGGTTACCATCAGACTAAGATAGCACAGGAGGATAGATACAAGACCACATTTGTGACAGAATGGGAATCTTACCAATATATAGTCATGCCCTTTGGACTGAAGAATGCACCAACAATATTCTCCAGAGTGGTTATCGCAGCATTTAAAGAATTCATCCACCAGTTTCTTGAAGTATATCTGGACGACTGGACAGTCTATAGTCTATTGAAAAACCATGTAGAAGTATTACGCTTGATTCTAGAGCGATGCAGACAGTGTCAAATATCACTAAACATAAAATGTATATCTTGAACACCATTTGGGATACTATTGGGCCATATAGTATGAAAACAAGGGCTATTGGTCGATCTGGCAAACATTGTCATCATCATTAATTTACCAGCGTTGAAAAATTCCGTCAACTACGAGTGACGTTAGGACACATAGGATACTATCAGAAATTTATCAAAGGATATGCGTTGATCACAACACTAATGGAAAAACTACTAAGGAAGGATACAATGTACCAATGGAATGACGAGTGTCAACACGGTCTAGATACCCTAAAGGAAAATATGGTCACTACAATGATATTAGTATTTATGGACTAGGGAAAGGCATTCCATGTCCATGTAGATGCATCAGCGATAACACTGGGAGCTATATTAGCGTAGCCAGGAGCAGGAGACTTGGATCTCCCGATAGAATTTGCAAGAAGAAAACTATCCTAATCAGAACATAACTATAACACAATGGAAAGAGAAGGCCTAGCTATGGTTTATGCACTTCAGAAGTTTAGACACTACTTATTGGGAAAACATTTTAATATGTTTACAAATCATTCAACCCTAAAGTACCTAGTCAACAAGGCAGTGTTGGGTGGGATAATCTTCCGATGGTTACTGTTATTTCAAGAATTTGACTTCGAAGTAATATTCAAACCAATAAAACTAAATGTAGGCCTTGATCACCTATAATAGGTCACAAATGGAGAAGAACCCACAAGATTAGAAGACAACTTTTCGGATGTACAACTATTCTCGGTACAAATTGTTGATGACTACTTCACAGAGATCATCTAGTACTTGAGCACAGGTACCGCACTGCAAGAGTGTACCACCACGTAGAAGAAGAACCTAGTAGTTCACACAACCGACTATCAACTAATCACATGACATCTATATAAAATGGGCACAGATAGCATTTTATGAAGGTACGTGCTTGAGCACGAATGACCAAGGATTTTATCAGAAGCCCATGAGGGATTGGCAGGAGGACATTATGTAGGAAAACCTACCATGCAAAAGGTACTCCATGTAGGACTATGGTGGCCAATGATCCATAGGGACTCGAAAGAATACTGTTAGGGATGCGATGTCTATCAAATGGTAGGCAAACCCAACAGAAGGGATGAGATGTCGTTACGACCGCAAGTGACACTACAGGCATTTGGTAAATGGGAAATAGACTTTGTGGGACCTATTAACCCACCATCCAAAATAATAGGGGAAATATACATCGTCACCATGACAAAATACCTAACAAGATGGGTGGAAGCTGCACTAGTAAAGGACTGTAGCACAAAGACCACTGCACACTTTTTATTCAAACAAGTAATTACTAAGTTTGGGTGCCCAATAGTTTTGATGAGTGATCAAGGCACACATTTCATAAATAGCACCATCCACACGATGCTCAAAGAATTTGAAGTTCACCACCAAAAAATCACACCGTATTACCCACATGAGAATGGCACAGTAGAATCCTTCAACAAAGTTCTAGAGAACGCATTGACAAAGATCTGTAATGTCAACAAAGACGACTGGGACCTCAAAGTACCAGCAATATTATGGGTGTATAGAATGACATGTAAGAAGTTGACAGGGAACACACCATTAAGTTGACAGGGAACACACCATTCAAACTTGTCTACGGCCAAGAAGCGGTAGTGCCATTGGAATTTTTAATACCTAGCTTACGTGTAGCCGCTATCACACAAGTGACAGAACGCGACACGATACAGGAAAGGTTGCATCAGTTGTTAGCAATGGAGGAAGATCGAATCTTGGTAGGATTCCATCAATAATTGGAGAAGGCTAGAGACAAAGCATGGCACAATTGACACATTAAGAAGAATACTTTCACAGAAGGAGATCTAGTATTTCTCTATGACAAGAAATCGTTTCAGCACCCAGGAAAGCTGAGAATGCATTGGTTAGGACCATATGAGGTCAAATATATAATAGATGGTGGAGATTTATAGTTAAGATATCTATTAGGTGCATACCTCTAAGGAATGATCAACGAGAGCTGACTGAAGTTGTACAAGGACAGACGACCACCCACCGCGCAGTAGAAAAAAAAAAAGGAGAAAAAATTGAAAAGCCATGAAAAAGCCATAGGATGATTGAAACAAGAATGCAGTAAAGGAAAGAGTAACTGTCACATGCCTAAGACAAACAAGAGGGAAACAAAAAGTCAGAAAAATAAGGACGATAGGACAACACAAAGTGGAATTAAGGCACGACAAGGACTGATGGAACGTCACATTAAAAACGCCAACTGGAAACAACCAAAGAAGAATAATGGAAAGTATGAAACTGTCACACCTTCATTGAATCCACAGTTATGGTGCATCAATCACATCATGGAGGAAGCGTCTTCGATAAGCTTTAGGACAAGCCCATACAACATGTGATCATAGAAGTAACTTGTCTATTCGTGAAAGAAGAACATAGAGAGAGCAACAACAACTTGAATGAAAAGAGAGAGATCACAGTCCTCTATAGACAAAAGATGCTCGACACTCACCACTATGGCACCACTGAAGTTCGCTGAACCAGGCTCGACCGCTAGGCCGACCAGAGTTCAAACTAGGTCATGAGGACCGTTGGAAGAAAACAAGAAGAAACAACTGGAGATCATCAATATCGATGAGATTGCATCCCCAAAGATACCACCGGTGAGCCCTACACTGATACTGGAAGAGATTTAGTAGCCACAACCAGAGGAATTGAAAGAGGATACGCAAGAAGAACCACATGAACCTCCAAATGAAGAAGAGGAACCTCAACAACAAGTGCAACCAAAAAGCACCAAACCAGCCATGGAAGGTAACAAGACGACACAAAATCAAGGATCATAAGGGAAATATGATGAGTCGCAGGTACCCAGCCTTGGTCAACAGATAGAAGAGACCATGGGAACTACCTTGGCTTGGCCAGAATGTCTTACAGGGCAGAAAATAGGAACTACTGAAACTTCGTACCAACCACCATAGCAATAAGAAAAAATTATGATACTGAGCTCACCTCGTAAGAAACCGACAATAGAAATTGTGCTCCCACGCATACCAGAGGGAGTACAGGTAGATCCGTAGTTACTGGGTCACGTTGGGAAGCTCAAGTATTCCAATCATGATGTCTCAGATGACACTAAGTACCCATAACTTGCACCCAGAGTGTTTATGCAGAACATAGTGGTCAACCAACTTGGAGAAACAATCAGCCAACCGCATCAGTGGGAAGTTGGAATGCACCGAACCGACATTTTAGGAATGCTACAACTCCCACACTTTTGCAAAGGCTAGTATGCAACATCATGCCTCAAGCAGTTGTTAGCAGTTACGCATGGAGGGGATATATGTCTGGACAAACTCGTCCCCATAACAGTGGATCTTATCGTGCAGATAATAGGACTACCCAGCCGTGGTATGGATTCCGCGTTGATTCTAGATGATAAATCCAAGGAAAAAGCGTTAGCAGAGGAAATGAAGAAGAAATATGACACAATGAGGGGGACAAGAGGCATTATAATCAAACGGATCAACAACCTAACAACACAATTGCGCACAAAGATCTTAGCCTATAAGTTGCTAAGAAAATTCTGTAAAGACGAAGTACCAGCAGGAGTCATCATAGTTGCAACTCAGTGCACAGAAGGTACCTTCATGAGATGGGTACCTTATATATTAAAATTATTCCAATTGGACTGCAGGGACATGCAGGAACTTGGCACAAAATTTCATTACTCATGGATGATAACCCTTATAGCCTTCATGGGATGGAGGGAACCAGAATATGTAGTTTTTGCTACAAGACCACAACCCAAGGAAGTGAGATATCGAGTACTGAGATCGGGGCCACATACCAGATAGAAGAGGGATACTGAAATCATGTTTGAAGCATACCTATAGGATATGTAGGAAGCTATTAACCGGTCATGGAGAATAACACCAGAAGTTGTTGCATGATATGGGAACATTGCTAACTTTTGGGCAACACGGCAAGCCATGTGGATACAACCAAGGCAGGATCTCAATAAACAGTGGCTACTGATACGCTATTGCATCATAGAAGGTGATATAGACATGGTCATCATTGAATGGCCTGCTGAATGGAAGATCCCATCCATTCCCCAGGAAGTACCAAAAGGACCCAGAGAAAGAGAGGAAACACAGGCGGAAACACAGCCTCCGCAAAAACCAGTGCCCAAGAAACCAAGGATGGGCCAAAACAAACCAACTCCAACAAGTGAAGGTTTGAAGTAGACAGGAACCCAGAAGGGGTAGAAAGAGACCAACGAACAGCCAAAAGAAGCCAAGGGAATGTAGGAGACCGCCCCAAACCCCATCGCATAGGAGCCCGGGGGAAATAAGAGACCGGATGAACAAGCCACATGTGTGCGCAAGAAATCAAAAGCACAACCAGCATCACCAGACCTGACGATCAAAGAGGAAGAGGGAGAAATGATCACTAGAATGGTCCAGGATTGTCTGGCAGAAGACTTCGACCACACAACACATCATAGGGATAATCTACAAAAAGAGCTGGCAGAAATAAGATAGCTCCTCAAAACACTCAGAGAATCCTAGAGAGCAAGTAGCAGCAGAGGCATAGAGTAGTCAACAACACAAACCAACGAAAGAGTGGAGATCGAAGAACGAGACCCAACCCTCCCAATTCCAAATGCAAATGCAACGGTCCACATAAAACCAAGTATGCTCTGAATGGATGAAATTTTGGGTTAGAAACCACTGAAGGATTTGGACCACATTCAATTGGTGTTTACATAGATGCCATCAAGGGCACTACACAAATTACAGGTTAGCGTCGACCATGAGATGCAGTCTCAGACACATAAGAACTTAAACGAGATACAGAAAGAAACAAAGCAATGGGAAGCACTGGAAAAAGAGTACGAGAAGGTCAAATCTGAAACTCAGAAAGAGATGGAACACAAGAAGGAATTGGAACACAGAGTGGGAGAAATTTTTTGGAAACTTCCAAACACTGCGGAGGTAAATGAACTCCCATCCATAGAAAATATCGACCAGGTTGCGCAGGCAATTGCATGATACCAGAAGGTGATCGAGGATCTCCGAGAACAATTAACACCAACAAATCCACTAGCAATAAAGGAGCAAAGGAGGCAGGCAACAACAATGAAAATATAGGAGATGGGGAAACAAGTTAGCACAGCAGCTGACTTGCTCGACAAAGCAACGTAAATTTGAACAAGACTGGAGGAGGATCCACAGGTTCAACGCTAGGACAAGGAAGAGGAAAGGATCAATATAGTGATCCAAGAACTCAAGAATAAGAAAAAGACCATATCAATCCAAGAACGTGTAAAGGGGATGAAAGAGTTGAAGAATATGCATGCAAAACTCATCACTGCACAGACACAGAAATAGGAGCGGCAGGCTCAAATAGAACCATTACAGGAATGGGTAGCATAAGCACTCGCATAGACAGAAGTGGATAGAGCATTGATGGCATGGACCCAGGAAAAATGCATAGGACTACTGAGCGACAAAGTGGTCATTCAGGTAGTAGAAACCATTAAGGAGAAGGCCACGCAGACACTGACAACAGCAACAGAGCTAAGGGAAAAGTTCTAGATGATCACTGAGGAGATCGGGGAAACTCAGAAAGATTATGTGACTTGGGACGAGTCACGTGTTAGTGTTGGGGGCCTATTGGCAGCAAGATGAAATGGGAAAGAAAGCATGCATGAAGAAGAATGAAAGTTGAAAGAAAAATCGTGGGAAAGAAGCATGCAGGAGGAAAGTGACCACTGGTAATAAGAACAACACGTGCGCATGCAAGAATGGGGTGACAACTGGAAGGAAGCAGTGAATGCATGTGGAGAAGGAAGACCTAACAATAGTAGAGTTAGGGTTTTGGGTAAGATTTTTTGTGTAAATGGCTAAAGATCCCAATAGATATAAATATAGGCAAGCAGGTATCAAAAACAGGTTCAGAGATTTTGCGAAGGTTGATCTTTACTAATGTTGTAGATTTGAACTTGTTTTATGTAATTTTTTGATAAGATAAATACTTGTAATGGGTGAGCTAAGCGAGAGGTAGATATCCAGGATCATATCGCAGGTTGAGGAGCCTAGTGCGATCTAGTTTGCCTCACAGAGATCTTACCGATCTAAGGAGAATTGTAAGTGCAAAGCGTGAGAACTGCAGAACTACCATAATAAGAGATCCAAGAGCCAAATCTTTGTGGACATAGCCCTGAGAGGGGGTGAACCACGACAATACCTATGTAATGTGTTGAATTCATGCATATCTCTATTCACTTTTGTTACTTAAATACTAAATGCGATGAATGAATGAGTTATTATACTATTTAGTTCATTGTTGTTGCATTATTAAATCATGAAGGTCAGATAACAATAATTTGTAATACAAATCATAAGTAGTGGCTCAGAAATCAGACCCTCTATCTCCTACTCAATCCTAGGCTGTAAACACCTGAGTCTTACAGCCACCCATAAAAGCTATCTCGGGTGAGACTGCGTAGTGCATTTTGTGTGTTATGTTTCCTTCTGGTTCACCAGAAGAGGGCCGATAGTTTTAGGCTTTGTTGGTACCCTGAAATATATGAACCCCATGTCAGTAGCCCAAAGATGTTCAGTAGGTTAAAACCAACAACATTCCCTATCAGTTAGACAATAAGCGTATATGCAAGTTTCTCCACTATATCATATGTACATCGGGTTTAGTGCTCAAAATAAAAAATTATGTCGGGTTTCCATGTCATATCATGAGATCCATGATCCTTGACCTTCCATATACTGTAAATGATCTGACTCATTCCTTCAGTTCCATTTGAAGAATATAAATTGAGCCATATCCAAGCCTCTAAAAGGAGGATAGAATTCGACTTTGAGAGTAAAGATACTCTGGAGAAATTTCACTTCATATTGAGTATGCATCCTTTTATCCTTGAAAGTATGTGTTTTCCCATTGACAGACATGTACATACGCAAATTGTCCTTCTATAGGGAACCTACATACGCAATTTTTTTCTGAAATTACAGTCACGTACATCACCTCTTTAGGATTACCCCTGAGTTTGGTGTTTGTTGGGTAATTTTGATTGGTTTCTGAGTTTTTTTGGGTCTCTTTCCTAACTATTAAGTGGTTCCAGAATGATAGGAAACCTTCTTATTGTTGAATTTTTGGGAAGTATTATTTCTTATCATTTTTTTCATTGGTTGTCCTTGCACATTGGTCTGAGTGTTTGCTTCTTAGTATCCAACTTGGATTGTCTCTTTTTGCTTGTACTAGGGTCTATATGTGAACATTATATTCAGTTCCTTCATTTTCTTTTATTTATATCGAAAATAAAAAAAAATCATTTTTCATTATGGAATTTGTTCTTTTGATTAATTAGTATTGATTTTGACACATGTGGAAAGATTGCATTTCATTGAAATTGTAGAAATTGAACTGAAAGTTGCATTTAGAAGCTTACCATCTCTTGAGAATTTAATATTAGGACCTAGCAGTGTTTTTTATATTCGATTCTCTTATATGATGAGTCGTAACAACATTGGTTTCACGACCACACCTCTTGAGTTAACAAAAGACATTAAAAATAATGTTCATTAACTAAAATTGATTAGAAACAATTTTTTTTTTAGGGTACAAAAACAAGTATAAGACCCAGGGCCTTGGAATAGGATTTTGTGAGTAAAATTTTCCAAGGATATTAAACTAAACATATGTCTCTGACCAAGGAGTGGTGAAACCCATTGTGTAATTAGTGACGTTAGGAGTGTAATTAGTGATATCAGGAGGCTCCTCTCATACCAGAGTTGAGCATGAGGTCACACAAAGTTTGTTGCATAGATATCCCTCTAATACCTTCTTAGTATCAGAGATATTTTTGTGGTTCTATTAATATTTTGGGGTATTGATAGTACCTTTACATCCATGAGAGGTGGTGCTTTCAAGATTTCAGGCTTGATTACCCTTCCCATACGGTGGACCGGACTTATGAGTGTTCTCCTTTGCATTGGTTATATTGTGGTGACTCTAGTTTTTTAACATAGATAGACACATAGGTTACTTGCAGGGGTTATTATGAAAGTACCCTGAGTTAGATAAGGTTCAGACAACACACAGCCTTTATGGAGGATTACCTCTCAGGGGGGATCTGACCGACTGCATTTTTAAGCCCATGAGGGCCCTTATAACTGATTTTGATACCTCCAATATTTTGATGGGATTCTCAGGCCCCTCTTTGGTGAGACATACATACTCTAGTGAGTGGGGCCCCTTTTCAACTACTATATCTTGTTTCTGTGCATTTGGCCTTTTTCCTTTATTTTGGTGTGCTCTCTGATTGTTAGTTGGCCCTAGGATTTGGTTTCACACCTATATTATTGAACCATCATGGAGCAAGACCAACCTCCTTGCATGTCTCTTTGTTTGTTGAAGTTACCGCTGCATTTTGATTCTTTACCGAAGTTTCCTTCTAAAATATGAAAATTTAATAAATGTTGTACATATATCTCCACCTCCTAAACTTGTGATTATCCAATTATGAGTATTGAGTCAAATATGAATGACATAGGGAGTCCCTCAACTCTTATATCTTATGTGATTATTGGGATCCCTTTGACTCCTTCAACCATGATGATTGGAGTGTCGGAGATTCCCATCCCTATTGTTACCCAACTTGTGCTTTCTACTCGACCCATAGCAAAAAATCATTTTGGGTCTCTTTTTGGTACGTTAAGATACAATTCTCAGTCCATACATTCAATATTTAACCCTTTTTCTTTTGGTATGCCCAATATGACATCATAACTTTCATCATTTATTCTAGCAACTAATGAAAATCCCATTTTTGGCCCTAGGGGCATGGATCCTCTACATGCTCCTCTCTCATTTGGTGGAGGTCATATCCCCCAAATGAATCCTATGGTTGGAGGCCAACCTTATTTTTCTTACGGGTCTAATTCTAGTCTTAATGCTCTTGGATGGAGTACTCAACTGGGCATACATGTTAGTTCACATATTCCATCCTTTCCCCCTCCTCCCTCCATGTCGATTTTGACAAACACATTTTTTATGACAAATCCCTCTTTGTCCTCTGGATTTCCACCTGTAGGAGCTCATTTTCACACTATGGGAAACCCCCATTCCAGAGCTCCTCCAACTGGGGGCATTGTTTATAACCCTCATTATACCTCTTTCATAGGTATGGTTCCCATACAACCTATTATGAATCAGTTTGGAGGTGGATATTAGCCTAATCAACAGGGCCACAGTATATAGCAGAACCTTGGATGGCCTACAATCCCTCAACATCAATCTTTCCCAGGAGCATGGGATCAGACGTCGCAACCCTTGCTCGCTTTCCTTGCCATGCTTAATCTGCCATAGTTGTCAAAATTAATGAATGACTCAGTGCGTCATGACCCATCATGGCCCCCCATCCCCACTAAGCTTCCTTAAGACATTCCAAAATTTGAAGGAAAGATTGGCAAGGATCAAAGTGATCATCTTACTACTTTTCATTTTTGGTGCTCATCCAATTCCCTTAATGAGTATTATACTCATTTTAGAATATTTCAATGCACCCTCATGGGGGTTTCCACAAAATGGTACATTGAGCTATCGAGGGGAACATACAGAAACTTTAATCAGATGATTTTGGTCTTTCTTAACCACTTCCAATTGTTGGTTCGTTATGATTTCAGCATAGAAATTTTGTTGGCCTTTCGCCAAGATAATGCCACGCTATCTCAGACCATATCCAAGAGTGACATAGAAGGAAGAGCTTGATTAAATCCTACATTCCTCCAGATTTTATGTTGGACTGGTTCCTTGAGTCCTTGTTGCCTTATATTTCGAATGATGTTTCTACATCTAGAGTAACATCTGAGGAAGAAGTTATTTTCAAATCCCAACAACTGGACCTCGGATATGATCAATCTGGGATGTTGTATTAAATTATTCCCAACATGTCATGGTCAAATTATGACCCTAGAAAAAATATTGGGCCTCATGTTGATGGCATCATAGGATCCAAAAATTCTAAGTCTACAGACTTGGTGACGAACCAGTTGAAGGATTTCTCTCTAAGCCAACCTATAGCAAGAAAATTTTAGGCTTCATCCTCACTCCCAATCAGTTGATGCAGGTGCATTATGTATAGTTGTAGGTCAAACCAAATGGTAACCAACAACTAGGAGGAAATAAAAGGAATGGATGAGGTAATAATCATAAGTGTGGGAAAAATAATAAAAAATCCAAGGACGACACTAACAATGCTAGATTGAATAATAATGTTGGTAAGGGAAAGAAACAAAAATGGAAGGTGAAGTTTCCTTCTAAAATTGTAATGATGATCACCTTACCCACATATTCCCCAAAAGAAAGGAATCCCTGAGACTCTTATCACAACCATCCACTGTGCTAACCAATCCATTCAACATAATCATCACGTGGCTTCGGGGTCCTCCAACACCGAAAATGGATCATTCAGGAGTCAAAACCCCTAGACACATGAAGGTGGCTATCTATGTGTTAATATGGTCAAGTCTCAGATTGATGTATCCACTCGATCTCATGATTATGGTTCTTCATAGACTGTTACACATCCAAAGTCCCCCCCTCCTCTGGAAACACCCTTACAAATTAAAAAGTTGGAACCTTTGCCTCGTATTGTGAAAGAGTACTAAAACTCTTTGTCCACAATCCTAATGTCATATCTCCCTAGAACTATTCAATTTTCGAAGATATGGGTCAAACCCCTTGTGCAATGTTAGCTTTGGAGGTGCTCTAGACGTGTCCTTCACATAGGAACACCTTTTTATCTACTTTAGTAGCTCTCGACCTATGTGGCTCGAAGGTTATTAAGTTTGAAGTCACAGATGTTAATCCTCGCTTACCTTACCACATGGTCTTTCAAATCCATGTGGAGTACATGAAAATTACCATCAAATGAACTATAATTAATGAAGTTGATGTCCCTAACCTGTTGGAAATTCATTGGCTCTATGACTGTATCCCAATCTATGAGTATTTTTACTGCATTTGATGGGCGTTTATTTCGACCCCACAAAAGTCTTCCCACTTTTTTGGTCCAATTAGGTGGAAAGACAGTGGAGGTCGATGTCGAGGTGGTGGATGCGTCCCTTGAATATAATTTACTACTAGGTCATAATTGGAGTTATGCCATGCCTGCAGCCATGTTGTTTGTTTTCTGCACTTTATGTTTTCCTCAAGAAGGGAAAATAATGATGATTGATCAATTGTCCTTTGTGCATGCTAGTCCTAATGCATTAGTTGGACCTTCAGTCCCAGTGATCGACAATTCTCGGTAGGAAACCAAGGATGTTGGTATTGGAATGTATTCCTCTCTCATGGGTATCTTTGATTTCATGGCACCAATCCATCACATTCATGTGATTTCCAATAATTCTCCGCCATCGATGAGGTTTGTTCCTTTATGTACTTCATATTTAAATGAACCTTGGACCCTACCTTCCTTGACTATGTTGTGGGAATTTCAGTCACACATTGGGATGGAAATGCCACTGTCAACGGAAGAAGTTGTGTATCAGACTATTCTTAATGCTACTTCTAATTTAGATCCTTTCTCCTCGCATACAGATGAGGAGGATCATGTTCTAGAGGCCGAAGGAAAAATGGTGAATATTTCTCCTACCATCATGATCAACATCTCTCGAATTCTTGGAAAAATTGAGAACATATATATCGATGCAGATTGTTTTCCTGGAGAAATTTAGATCTACATCAATCTCTTCAAATAATTTTGTGATGCATTTCCTTGGTCATACGAAGAGATGCTAGTTATCGACCCCAACATTGTTGAACATGAGAGCAGGACTCATCGAGATGCTAGACCTATTCAACAACATCTTAGAGTTGTTAATCCTATTAAGGCCCCTACTATTAAGGAATAGGTAGAGAATCTACTTAATGTCGGTTTCATTTACCCAGTCCCCTTGATTGAATGGGTGTCCAACCTCATTTCCATGAATACGAACAAGGAACCATCCACGTATGTATGAATTTTCGAGACCTGAACAAGGCTTGTCCTAAAGACAACTTCTTGACTCCTTTCATTGACCAGATTCTTGATGAGTTTGAGGGAAGGGAAATTTTTTCTTTTCTAGATGAATTTTCAGGGTATAGTCAAATTCAAATCAAACTCGAGGATCAACATAAGACGACGTTTATTTTTCCTTGGGGTACTTTCACATACTGAAAAATTCCTTTCGGCATTAAAAACGTTGGAACAACCTTCCAATGCACCATGACCTTTGTTTTTTGCGATCTCAAACATATTATGGAAGCTTACCTCGATGATCTCATTGCTCAATATCACAAGAGAGTAGATCACCCCACTCACCTTCGATTATTATTTGAGAGATGTCATTACTATCGCATCTATTTGAACCCTCACAAGTGCATCCTTTGCATTAGTTATGTCTGTCTCTTAGGATTCTTATTCTTTGAGCATGGGATCATGATGGATCCTATGAAGGTTGAGGAAATACTTTGATTGCCTCCCCCATGCAACATTCAACAACTTCAAGGTTTACATGGGAAGGATTACTTTTTTGCGTCGGTTCATAGTGAACTATGCCAATTTAAATAAGGGTTTCATGCATCTTTTGAAGAAGGATACTCTATTTATATGGGATGAGTGAGCCCAAGAATCCTTCGATGCTCTTAAGAAATCCTTGGTATCAACCCCTCTGCTGAAACCTCCAGAGTATAGTAGAGACTATTTTATTTATATTGCTTCATCCAAAAGGATGGTTGGTATGGTTCTGGTTCAATATCTTTCAAAACTTACTCAGTCCTAAAATTCAATCATATCATGTAGAAAAAATAGCCTTGGTCGTTGTACATGTAGTTCAAAGATTACAAAATTATATATTACTTTGCAAAGATATTGTAGTTGTAGATATTAATCCATTCCAATACATCCTTACCATGCATATCATAGGGGGGAAATACAATAAGTGGATTGTTATTTTTCAAGAATTTGATCTCGATTTTTCTTCAAAAAAGACTAATAAATTGTTAGTTTTTGTCAAGTTTATATCAGACTTCCCTCGAATAGATGAGGACATTTTTCATGACTATTCATTCACGGATGAACATATCTTCCTTATCTCGTCTTCGGACCCCTAGTATGGAGACATTCTAATTTATCTTCAAACCTTGAAGCTATCCCAGCATCTGTCGAGAGACGATCGACGACATATACATCATCAGTATAAAAACTACCTTATCATCAACAACACTTTATATCATCTGGAAGTAGATAATATTTTGTGTCGTTGATTGATTCACGAGGAATTTGATTTGGTTCTCAATGAATTTCATAGTGGGGATTGTGGTGGTCATGATCCATATTTTATGAGAAAAATGAAATGAATACAGATTATTATCAAAATATGTTTAACACAGAATAAAAAATATATAGTAAAATGAGTTTCTACTCAATAAAGAATTAAGTTGAAACTGTAAAATGCAGCGGAAAACAATCTTGCTAGAATGGTGGTTGCCTATCTCAGAGAAGAGATGCGATGGTTGTGCTCATTTGCTAGAAATATCATTACAATGAGGCTCTCAAGGTCTTTTTACAATAAACAAGAATGTCAAAAACCCTAGACATCCAAAACCCTAACCCTAGGAGATGAAGCGTCAAAATTCATGTGGGCCCTGTTTGGGTAAGTTAGTACATCAACTTTCTGGGGTTATAACTTTTGCATACGATATTTGTTTTAGTCGCATGATAACCCATTGGAAAGGTCTATCTGAGGAATACACATGTTTTTTGTGGAAAAACCTACACATGTTTATTTTGGTGATCCCTAAAAACGTTGTTTAGGGCTTCAAAATGACCCTAGATGTTAGGGACCCGAAAACTAGGAAAAAACTATCAAACTGGAAAAATTCCAAAATGATCCAATTGGAATAGGTGGGAGGCCACCAAAATCCATATAGAACAATTCTCCCCCCTTAGGAAGGAATGGTCTCCATTATGTTGAGTTCCCCCATTAGATGACAAAATGTTTACTGAATTTGGCCCCAGGTGAGCCACTTTCCTTGGTGCGGGAGCTGCCCTGCTTTGACAACTCGATAAAGATGGATCCTTTGTTGGCAAGTTCCCTTGACCTATTTTTCCACAATATGATCAATATATGCTTTTTTTATGCATTCAGGGTTGATATCTGTTGTTTTCAGATGCTTTTCTATCTCTGAGGTGTCCAATAATGGTGGGAAATAAGGTCGAAGGAGATCCATGTTGAACATTGGGTGTAGGCCAAGGAAAGGAGGAATGTTGAGGGAAAAAGAATTATCACCCATAGCCTTGGTGATGGTGTACGACCCATAATGGAGTGGGAGAATATTTTGATGGGGTCCAGTAAGGTGTTATTTCTACAAATGCAACCAAACTTTGTCACCCACCTGAAACTTATGTGGCACCTGGTGTTGATCATGGCATTGCTTGTACTTGTCATTGGACTTTTGTAGGATATCATGAACCTATTGGAGAATGTGTTGGATATGCTCAATGAACTGGGTGTCTTTGTGAGCTTCAGTTGGAGCAGGAGATGAGTCGATCAAGGGGACCACAAGGGGTAGTGCAACATATATGGGACCCAATGGTTGGAATCCCAACCCCACCTGAAAGGGGCTATGACCAATTGAGATATGCAAGGATCGGTTGTAGCTATGTTGGACATAGGAAATAATATCATCCCATGTGTGAGGGTTCTTGTAATTATACATGTGCAGGATATACATGATCATTCGATTTATGACCTCAGTTTGGCCATCTCTGTGGGGTGGAAGGTCGTGGATTTGTTGAGCTTGGTGTCCAGCAATGACCAAAGGCTCAACTAGAATGTGTTGAGAAATTGATTGTCCCGATCTGAGACAATGGTTTGTGGGATTCCAAAATGTACCCAGAATCGTTCAAAGAAGAGCTTGGCAATGGCCTCTACTATGATGCTCTTCTTGTAGGAGACCAAAATCTCCTTCTTACAAAAGTGATCAACAACCACAAAAACACATTCATTTCCCTACTTGGTGGATGGGAGGCCCAACATGTAGTCCATGGAGATGGATTCCCATTGCCTATTAGTAGTAGGAAGAGGGGTTTCTAGGCCTTGTTTCTTAGTGGTCGGATTGGAAATAACACAGACAGTGCATGAACCGATATACTTGCTAACCTCCTATCAAAGTTTCGACTAGTAGAAATGTTTTTTCAGCATTACCACTATATTTTTGACACTGGAGTGTCCTTCCCCCTGACTGTAGTGGGATTCCCAAATCAAATTCACTCGCTCACTTCATGGAATGTCGATATGGCCCAAATGATACAACAACCCATCCTGAAGATGGAAATTAGCGACAACTGTGTTTGCGCCCAACATTTGGTAGGTGGTGGAAAATTCTGAGTCTGTCTCATAGAGTTGGGGCCATCCATAGGTCTCATGGAAGCAAGAGTCTAGCACCATGGTGAGTGTCGTGACTGGTGGTCTACTAAGGCAATCAACGACCTAGTTGGTGCTTCCTATTTTATACTTGATGTTGAGGTGGAATTTATACAAGTATGTGGACCACTTATGATGGTGGTCATTCTTATACAAGTATGTGGTTGACTATCTCCTCCCCAAGAATGTAATGTCTCCATTGGCGATAGGCCTGCAAAATGGAGTACATTTATTTATCGTAAGTAGGGTACTTATGGACAAAATTTGATTGTGTCTCACTATGATAGGCCATAGGGTGGTCGTGTTGAGTGAGAACGACGCCCACAACATAGTCTGAAGCATCTATCTCGATCTCAAAGGGATGTTGCAAGTTCGGTAGTGAAAGTAATGGGGTTGAGCACAAGTTCTACTTCAAATCATTGAACATTTGTTGTTGGGACCGACCCCACACAAATTTCACCTTACCACCACCCCTGGTTACTTGGTTGAGGGCCCATCCAATATGGAAGAATCCAAACATTTTTATAACCCTAATTTGCACCATACATGCCTACCTGGCATCAAGCCATCTCAAATTCCTTCTTTGCCAAAGCACTACTAAACAATTCTTCTTAAAAATAATTTTTATAAAGGCCCACGCGCCCTGCTCTATTACTGCACGTGTGTACACGCTCGCTGACCCAAAACAACCCACTTGTACCTACAAAATCATGAAAAAAGGAAATTTGTCGACGTAACACACAACTTTGGGTGAGTTAACTAAACCTTCTGGCCATGCATGGACGAGGGTTCATCCAAATACCTAGCTTCTTCTAGTCTATAAAAGAAGGGTTATGGGTCCCATTTGGAAGAAGAGAATCATAGTAAACAAACTATACCCGATTGCGCATTCCCTTTTGTCCCAACCCTTTAGCCATCCTTGTGCAAAGAGAAGGATAGAGAAAAGAAGTTGGAGGACAGTTGAAGAGGAGCCCAGGACCAGGTTCGTGGAGTAGTGGTCGGCTTCATCATTATAAGTTGATTTGTTGAAGTTAATAATAAAGAAATACTTTTCTCATCCCACCATATGAGGTTTTCATGGTTTATTGCATACTTGTTTATCGAATCTCTAACCCATTAATCTATATATCAAATGCATGTGGAGTTTGTTGTTTGTTTTTTGTGAATGCAGGTCAGCCTTGGGAGGACAGCTGCAATCAAAAAGTGATCAAGCATGAGGAAGGATCTACATAAAACGCCCGAAATAAGGTATGCTCACTTGATCTTCTTAAGTATGTATTTTCTTAAGAATAATGGGGATTAGGTCTGGGACAATGGTAGAAAGTAAAAATCTTTAGGTCTTTTTTGCATGCATAATTTAACCCTAAGTTCTAGTTCGTAGAGGGATTTCCCACTCACAACATAATTGGCGACCATACTGTGGATCAAAACCCATGCACAATCCTTCAACTTCAGAGTCTATAGGGCAAGGTGAACTTTTTAAGACATTTCATCACCAACTATGTCAAGATAACAAAGGGATTTATGCACTTACTGAAGAAAGACGTTCCTTTTCATTAGGACGATGTCTCCCAACGCTCTTTCAATGTGTTGAAACATGCCCTCATGATTGCCCCTCTGCTTTGGCAACCTAACTATAAATATTTATTATTATACCTGGCTATAGCAGAGTCAACCATTGGCATGGTCTTAGTTCAAGAGGATGACTTGTTCTCAGAATATGTGATTTATTACCTGATCCGAGGCCTCGTAGGACTGGAACTCAATTATTCTCATATCAAAAAAATTGTGTTAGCAGCAGTTCATGTTGTTCAACAATTTCGTCATTATGTTTTGTTTCGCAAGACCACCGTCATTGCCATCATGAATCCATTCCAGTACATGTTGACACAATGGATAATAGGCGAAAATATCAATAGATGGATATTCATCCTCCAGGAGTTTGACTTAGATTTTTTTTCAGCGAAATCTAAAAAGTCATTGGTGTTCACAAAACTTATTTTGGAACTTCCATTTGAGTCAGGTGATTTTGTGCCTGAAGAGTCGCCTATTAGAGGAGATATTTTTTTGATCACCTCTTCGGATCCCTGGTATGGAGATATACTTATCTATCTCTAGAATTTGAAGTTCCCCACCTCTGCTTCTCGTGATGGGCATCGACGCATATGCCATCAGGATAAGAATTATCTCATACTTGATGATACATTGTATCAGAGAGGTGTAGACTACATCCTGTACTGATGTCTCACTCACGAAGAAGAAGTTATCGTGCTTAATGATTTCCATATCGGAGCATGTGGTAGTCATTTTTCTGGGTTGGAAACATCCCAAAAGATTCTACAAGCAGGTTACTTCTGGCCAGCACTAATCAAAGATTGTATCGAATCGGTCAAGAAGTGCCACCCGTGCTAGATATTCTCTCGGAAGATGAGGGCACATCCTGCTCCCATGTTTCATGTCATCAAAGTTGGTCCCTTCACCAAGTGGGGGATTGATTACACTACATGCAACCCTCCTTCAGCAAGGGGGCATTGTTATATCATCGTATCTATAGACTACTTCACGAAGTGGGTTGAAGCTATGCCAACATTTAAATATGATGGAGAGACAACAACTCTCTTTTTATTCAACCAGATAATAGCAAGGTTCGATGTCCCGAGGGAGATTGTCACTGACCATGGTAGTCACTTTTAGAACCAGATGATGACTGAGTTAACATTAAAGCTTGGGTTATGGAAAGAACATTCATCACTCTACTACCCCAAAGAAAATGGTTAGGTGGAAGCTGTGAATAAATCTCTTAAGAACATCCTACAGTGAACGATCAACTTAGCTAAGTCAAATTGGCATTTTATGTTATACTTGACATTATGGGCTTACCAAACGTCTGTTAAGACTGCAACCAGTTTCTCACCTTTTCAACTCATTTATGGGTTAGAAGCAGTCTTTCCTATTGAACTTCAAATCCCATCCCTAAAGTTGGCAGTACAATTACTGCCAGACACTTCTCCACTTGAAGAGCGGTTATTATACCTTGAGCTGCTCAATGAGCAGTGTCGTGATGTGGCCCTGGCCAATGAGGCTCACAAACATAAATTCAAGTGTCAGTATGATAGGTTATTTCTTCCTCGGATTTTCACTGAAGACAACCTTATCCTGGTTTATGACCATTATAAGGACCCCCTGAGGGCAGGAAAATTCAAACCCACGTGGTTCAGACCTTTCATCATAAAAGAGGTTCTAAAAAAGGGTGCTTATTGTTTGGTTGACTTTGAAGGGAATGCTTTGGGAGAGCCTAGAAATGGACTCTACCTCAAGAAGTATTACTCATAGGAAGGTCACCATGGGTAACTTTTGTAACATATGTATAGTCTTTGTACTATTACTATCTAGTTTCTTTTAATGTTATGGACGTGTCATTTTTTATGTATCTTTCGTCACTGTGGAAGATGTCAAGTGAATTCGAGGTGTTCATTGGGTACGCAGATGGTGCTAGCCATCACACTCGGAGGCTTGCCTCTGCAACTTGGGTAATTTTTTCACCTCGAGGCCAGTTATTATCTTCCGGAGGTATATGCTTAGGTGACACCACAAATAATGTCACCGAGTATAGTGCAATTATTGAGTTGCTTCATGATGCCTTGTCATTTGGTATCTCTCATCTCCGGGTCCATCTCAATGCTCAGTTGGCTGTGCCTCATTTAAATAGAGTCTATCATGTTCATGATTTGACTTTACATCGACAATTCCTTAGGGTACATCTCTTAGAACGAAGCTTTGATTATATTACATATTTTTATATTCCTAGGAGATTAAACCAAATTACAGATACTCTAGCTAATCAAATTTTAGATTGCCATCTTGCACACATATGAAAGGACATACACATAAACATGTAAATATAGTTTTTGCAAAAAGGATCCATAAGCCACAAAAAGACATAAAAATCCATACATAACATCATAGTCACCACAGTACATAGGTGGACGCAAGTGCCTAAAAAATATGACCAATAACGAGTCACGAGGATTATGCCCTCAAAAAATATATACAAGTAGTGCTCTCGGAATGTGAAAAGTCTAACTAAGGTCAGGGCTTATGGGCCCTGTTGTACTGATCAACAATGTTTTCCAAACACTGAAACAATTATACCCATGTCCATGGTGCCTCCACTACATGAGGCTACATAGATGGTGGCAGATCCTCAATCTCTTCCATAGGGACCGTGCAAGTGAGCGCAATAAAGTTCCGCTCGATTCATCTCAACACCCTCTCAGCCTCCCCGACTGGAAGATCTCCTGTTGTTGGTCCCCCTGTGGCAGAAGGTGAGTCCCCTGGCCAAGGACGACGCATGTTCCTCGCATATTTCATAGGTCTCACTGGTCCCACATCTGCACACGACAAACACATATTTGTCAAATACTCTAGTATAAAAAA
>JZKD02S0212315.1:172828-189160 GCA_000966675.3 Picea glauca | reverse complement strand
GGAGACTAGGAGGTATAATTACAACTAATGGCCTAAAGCTGACATAAATAAAATAACATTACTAATATAATATGCCCCAATTAAGGGGTAATGAGCCAATGTTAGGGCTTAACACTCACAATAAACCGCTATGTTATGTGGCCCCGAAGGAAATGTCCAGAAGTTGACTAGTTCCCCTCTCCTGGAGAGGCCAGTCAAAAAATATATATCCTTTTTCGTGGGCACCAGTGACTTCCCCTCTAACATAAATGCCTCAACATTTGGATGCCAATAATCAACCAAGTCATTCAGTAGCCTATGTTGTGCCCACATAAAACGACATAAGAAGAACTTGAGCAACCCACATTGCATCAAGGCAACCACAACATTGGCGTCATCCCCGACCAACTAACTAACCTCCTCATGCTCTCTTTCTGTCCAGTGAACATACATCCTACAAAACACCAAGGTTCAGGAGGGTCAACCCTTGTTTTTTAAACTTATTTCATTCAATAAGGGGGTCCACGTGGGTTGTAATGCTGACAGTCGTGTGTACACTCATGCAGTTTTTATTCTACCCGAATGTACACGCGACCTGTCCTAAGACAACCCGCATGGACCTAGGGCCAACCTTTTGAAGGTCGACGCCCCCCAAAACATGGAACCCAAAAAAGAAATAAAGATTTAAATTGCAAGATAAGAGAGTTTGTACTTACTTGGTCCATACAGATGGTCGTTTCGTCCACTGCAGCTCCTAGAATCACCACTTTTATCAAAGGGGGGTTTTGGGCTCCAGAGTCAATTTTCAAATCAACAATGGTGATAATGAGTTGTTAGCTTCTATTTATAGACTTTTTGGCCTCTTTTTGTCACTTTTTTGGCCCCCCTTATCATTTTATTTAAAACAAAAACCATTTAGAGTTATTCAGGAGTTGCATTGGAGGGGTATGATCGGGTATCGAAACAATTTTTTGGAGTTTTGGGTAACTTTTGACAGTCCATGGAAAAATTTCAGATGATCAACTTGAACATGTAGGTTAGGTTTCTACCCTGACTTTTGTATCTCGTTGTATTTTTTCCTTTTCCATAGGATCGATCCCATCAGGTTGCGACACAAAACCATCATTGTTTCTTTAGAAGTGTCGCAAGTTGATGGTAGAGCTTACCGGAACATGGATGCCCTAGGTAGATCCTAGTTGCATTATGGTGTCCATGCTGTCTTTGATCATTGTAGGTTCGGGAGTCCTTGTTTTTTTTTCGGATTATGAGTTTGAGCCTCATTTGCATGATTCCTTTTCACTCTTGACCTCACCCTCGAGACTCCAAAAATACATAACGGGCCTTATTTTAAGCCATTTTCAGACCCTCTAAACATGAAAAGATTGTTGAGTGATCTTGTGGCATTTTATGCTCGTTAAACTGGAATTTGAGGTCACATCTGTCCGACGGTAGTTTACCCCTTTTTCGGTTCAGACGGTCAACTGTACAAACAAAGGTATACTCTAAGGAGATTCAGCTCTTTAGAAGAGTACTCTTAGGTATCATTTTAACCCTTTTTCAGGCCTGAGGGACTAAATTTATGAAAAAGGAACCCCCACGGAATCCATAGTTAAGCTCTTTTCGGACTCCCTAAAATTGAAAAGATCGTTGAGTGACCTTATTCTTTCACTCATGTTAAACTGGTCTAGAAGAACATTCCTGAAGGAGTCCATAGTTAAGCTTTTTTCAGACTCCTTAAAAATGAAAAAATGGCCAAGTGATCTTGTCTTTATCACACTCATTAAAATGGTTTTGAATAGATGTCTTGTCAGTGCCAGTTTACCCCTTTTTTGAACCGACTAGACTACCTTCAAAAAAGGTACCCTATGGAGTCTCCTTTTACGGGTTTTTTTCAGACTCTCTAAATATGAAAAACCGTCGATATTACCTTCTTTGGGCTTGTTAAACTTACATCGAAGGATGTTACCATTGTGTGTTTTGTTAACCGCTTTTGTATACCTACGTCTTTAGTCTAAATGTTGGCTCCATGTTGCTCTCAACTGAACCATCTGAAGCATACCTTATATGCAAGCCTTGTAGCACTTTGCCTCTGCATCTTGACACCTTTGGGCCCTCGAGGATTTTTCCCAAGTTTCATTGTTCTGAACATCAGTCTTGTCCTTGCGCCTTGAACTTGTATGTTTGTAACACTCGTTCCTCCCTTGTAACATAACATTATTTCATTATTTTTTCCAAAATCTTTGAAAAAGACACAAAAAATCAAATATACCCCAAAAATAGGAGGGGAAAAGTATTTTCTTTATTGGCAGCACAATAAGTCGCCCTTGGATAAAGCACATATGTCTGTTCTTTCGTCAAACTTTGGGATTTAATAAGAACTTAGGAAGATTTTATCGCTACATAGAGTTGTGTCCTCCTCTGTTTGGTTATTCTTCCAAACATATGGAGATTTTATGTTGCCTCCTACCTCGTAAACTTATGATTAATGCCATGCTTCCTGAGTCGGCCCCTCTACATTTTGTCTCTTGCCCTCATACCCGGCCATCCTGAATGCCTAATCAAGTCTTTATTCAAAATCAATGAATCCTTCAGTCTGATCATCAAGATTATCTAGTCCATGACCGACGAGCCGTCGAAGACCTCTGGGTAGTGAAGTCGTACACTCATAAGATTTTGAAGTTGTTTCTCGAGCTCTGAAGACCTCATCTCCAGCCATCAGGCCTTATTAGCTTCTAAGAAGATGGATACTCTACATGTATATCTTTTTGATTTCGAGATGTAGCTATGTTGTGTATTGTTCACAGCTACACTTTATATAGTTATATGACATGTATCTACAGTGTATTTGATTGGTATCCATGAGTTTATTATATCCTGAGCATGGGTATTCCCTCCTCAGTGAGACAATTGTTATTTTTGCAGATGGTGCCTCCAAATTTCTGGTCCCTGGGCTCACTTATTCATCACATCAGTAAAGATTGTTAATGTATTTCGGCCATCAGATGCTCTTCTGACCTCACACATTAGGGGGCATCTGTTATAACCCTAATTTTCACCAAACATGCCTACCTAGCATCAGGCCATCTCAGATTCCTTCTTTTCCAAAGCACTGCTAAACAACTCTTCATAAAAACACTTTTTATAAAGGCCCACATGCCCTTCTCTATTATTGCACGCGTGTACACACTCGCTGACCCAAAACAGCCCACATGTACCTACAAAATCACGAAAAAAAGAAAGTTGTCGATGGAACACACAACTTTGGGTGAGTTAACTAAACCTTCTGGCCATGCATGGTCGAGGGTTCATCTAAATACCTAGCTTCTTCTAGCCTATAAAATAATGGTTAGGGGTCCCATTTGGAGGAGGAGAATCATAGTAAAGAAACTATACCTGATTGCACATTCCCTTTTGTCCCAACCCTTTAGCCATCCTTGTGCAAAGAGAAATATAGAGAAAAGAAGTTTGAGGACAGTTGAAGAGGAGCCCAGGACCAGGTTCGTGGAGCAACGACCGACTTCATCATTGTAAGTTGATTTGTTGAAGTTAATAATAAAGAAATACCTTTCCCGTCCCACCATATGAGTTTTTCATGGTTTATTGCATACTTGTTTATCGAATCTCTAACCCATTAATCTATATATCAAATGCATGTGGAGTTTGTTGTTTGTTTTTTGTGAATGTAGGTCAGCCTTGGGAGGATAGCTGCAATCAAAAAGAGATCAAGCGTGAGGAAGGATCTACATCAAACGCCCAAAATAAGGTATGCTCACTGGATCTTCTTAACTATGTATTTGCTTAAGAATAATTGGGATTAGGTCTGGGACGACAGTAGAAATCTTTAGGGTTTTTTTGCATGCATAATTTAACCCTAAGTGCTAGTTCATAGATGGATTTCCCACTCACAACAAACATGAACTTGCGATAGAAATTGGCAAGGTCCAAGAAGCTTTGAAGCTCACTGAGTTTGGTTGGGGCTGGTCAGACACGAATGACTTGGATCTTGGCTAGATACACATGTACACCATGTTGATCAATGATGTAGCCCAGGTAATGGACCATCTCATGATGAAGGAGCATTTTTCGAAGTTGGTGTATAGCTTGTGTTGTCGCAGGGTGTGAAAAACTTGTTGAATATGTTGCACGTTTTCTACCCAAGTCTTGTTGTAAATGAGAATGTCATCCAGATACACCACTACAAAAGTATTGGTGAATGGTCATAGGATATCATTCATCATCCTCATGAAAATGGTTGGAGCATTTTTCAAGCCAAAGGGCATGACCAACCATTCGAAAAGACCTTCCTTTGAAGTGAAGGTGGTCTTCCATACATCTGTATGTTCTATTAGGAACTGGTGGTAGCCAGACTTCAGATCAATATTACTAAAGTATTTGGCCTCCGTGAGTTGATCAAGGAGGTCGTTAATTCGGGGAATTAGGTGCCAGTTTCTGAATGTGATTTTATTAATCAGGGTCGATAATCAATGTAGAGTTTTTCAGGTTCCATCTTTTTTTTGCACCAACATGATTGGGCTCCCTCAAGGAGATGAGATGGGATGGGTGTGCCCCTTGTGGAGAATTTCTTGGATCTACCGCTTGATCTCCTCATTCTCTAACAAAGAGTGGAAGTAGACTGGCCCATTGGGAAGTGGTGTTCCAGGGGTCATATCAATGGGGTGCTTGACCTAATAGCATAGGTACCCCAGTAGGTGAGGAGAATATATCTGTGTATGCTTCCATGAACTTATCCATGTGATTTTGCTGTGTGTAAAGGTCATTCGTGAAGACCCTGAATGTGGCTACAATATTTCTCTCATTTTGAGAGTGAATCACGAAGAAGACAAAATTCCTCATCTCAGAGATTACCTTCCTACATTTCTTGGAAAAGATCAAGGAAAGAGAACTAGGTGGACTTCCTTTTGTATCCTATACAATTTCTTGTTCAAATTAATAATAACACTATGAGGCCTAGACTCATATACAACATGGCGTTTCCATAAATATGGTTGGCCAAAAATAACATTACAAACTTCGAGAGGGGAAACATCACACAATATCTCTTCTTTGAATGGCTTGATGCCATATGAAAAGAGGCATTGTTGGCTGACATGAATGTCACTTCCTTGGTGGATCCATCTGAAGGTGTAGGGCTACGGGTGCGGTGTTTTCGGCAGGGTGAGTCACTTGAAAACCTCTACTGAGATGAGCCTCTTCTAGATACCACTATTGTAATGTCCCCAAGGCTGAGCCCTGTTGTAAATCATGTCTATGAAGTATAAATCTTGCATTATGAATTGTAATTATGTTGTATAGGCTGGTGAGCCAAGTTTTTATAAGTAGGTGGGCTTATGTGTTATTATGCTGGAGAGCCTAAGTGTTAAGGCCGAGAGCCTGCTTTTGTATATGTAATCATCCAGAACATTAATAAAAAATATAAACACTATTGCATGCATACCGACCATGATGAATGAGTGATGGGGGACTAAGCTTCCACAGAGTGGGTAAGGGATTGGGGGGCTGGAAGGTTGGAAAAAGAGGCTAAGTGTAGAGACTAGGGGATTAAGTCCTTGGGAATAAAATTTTAATATTATTCCAAAAGCCAGGTAAAATGTGATGTTTTATCCTAAGTTCTTTGGAAGGACGAGCGACTTCCAAATGGGAAGGAACGAGCTTCATGGGTGACAAGTGTCAACCCAGGCGCATGTAGTTAAAACTGTTGAGTTGAGCCATGATGGGGGTCCCTCCTCCATTCTACCGTGGATTGTCTGAACTAGAAATCCCATATGACCTCTGCAAGAATACCCTCACACAACTCGGGGAAAACTAAAAAAGGCCTATGTTGATTTCTGGAGGAGCCGATACACCCTATATCAAAATCGTCGAGTCTGTGTTCGACCTCCCATTCTCCATCCTCCGTCTGAAGTCACAGGTGTCCAAGATCGACCTCTGTTTTGGTGCTTGTTCTAGGGAATCCTTACCTGAACCATTAAGTTTTTGCGTGGGATCTCTGTACACCCTCATGCATCCCCGAAACCTGAGCCGTGAGCCTGCCCTGTATTGTTGGTTGGGGAAAAACCGAATGTCCTGTAATTGTTAAGCCTTGTTATGTTGTAGCATCTGTCTGTCACCAATTTTGGGAAGCCCGTGTTTGTGTTTCCAGTGGACTATTGTGGTCACATAGTTCTTTATTGCATGTGGCTTGCGGACCATTGTATGTTCGTGTGGAGTCTCGTGGTTATCCTCACCATGTAGAAATTGAGTTGAAGGGTGTGTTGAAGAAGCGGGTTGTCAAGCTCGTTGTAGAAGAAGAAGGTTGTCAAGCCTGTGAGAAACTCCCTCTAGGTGAGAGAGTCTGTTGGGAAGTGGTTTTCTCCCAGAGAGAGTCTAGAACCAGCTTTAGAGCTCTGAGAATTCCTAATACATCATGTTTTCGAGGCCCAGAGAGGGAGGTGAAGCACCGATGGACTGTTCTCGTGAAGGTGTCTACTCCCGGGCAGAATAGGCATGTGGGGAATGAGAGCCTGTTAGTAGTGGGCATAAGAAGGCATCCTGGGAAGAATCCTTCCGGTTATCCTATGCATTTTTTCCTATAACCTTAGCCTAGACTAGGATTCCTTGCCTTGGGTGGAGCTTAGTCCTAGCTCAGGGGTGACCCACTGCTGAGAGTGATGAGCAGTGTGGTCTAAGGCTGGGAGGTTCATGGAAGGCTTGCATGTGGTTGGTGTAATTACCACAGTTTCAAAGATAAGTATCAGCTTATGCTTAATATTATGTTTTGCATGCCTGTGATGCTGGTATGTATCATGTATTCTATTGTGCATATGAATTATTGTTAATGCCAGGGATTATTTATATTAGCAGTAATCTTGTGCTTACTCTGAGTTAATTGTGTTTAATTTGATTTAAATGCATGTTATTAATTAAGTATGAGAATGATGTTGTTCCGCACAGTAGCATTTTGCCCAGCTAGTGGGATTAAGGTCAAGGGAACGTTACAACTATCAATGATGAAGTGCATTGGCATACCCTTAACCCACATCTGTGAATGAAAAAGGTTCTCACCTTCCTATGGCTTGTCTAGTTCACCGAGCTGGAGATTGGTGGTAGTAATGGTAATATTAAGCTATGCATCAATGATCTATCTCCCCCTTTCTAGTTCTGACTTAGAGTCAGAACCGGCACCTAATTCAGAGGATTTCACCTTAGCCATGAGTGACTTCTTTGAGTGGCAATCAACAATGTTATTCCAAGGACTCTTATGGAAGTTGCACCACTTCCTGGTATCTTTCTTTGTCTTTCCAGTGTCCTTCTTTTCTTGCGGCCTAGACTAGTTGTTGTTGGCCCTCGACCAAGTTTTGAGGAAACATTGGTCAGTTTTGAACCACTTTTTGGACTTCAACACATTAGTCGAGAAAGGAGCACCCAGGCGGAGCTGAGATCATGGATCTCACCGATTTTGCAGGCTATGTGGACCTAGTAAGGGGTCTCTAGGGTTTTTGTAATGGGTTATGGGATGTTGGCCCATGGGGTTTACCCATGATTAGGCCTTATTGTAAGGGATTGTAAAAGTATAAATAAAAGAAGGATGTATGGTAGAAGTAGTAGGATTTTTTGGAGCTAAGTGCAAGTAATGTGATAATATTTGTGCAAAGGAATGTCTGTGTGTTAAGGATTTGTGCTTGATAGAGATTTGGCTCTGTTCCTTGGCCGAGTTAAGAAGGAGGATATGGTGCTCAGTGCACATATCTCCTGTCCTATGTGAAATTCAACTCTGTGGCTTAGTGCACAAGAGTCGTTGAATGTAAGAGATTGAAGAATAATAAAGAAGACAAAGAAGTTGATGGATGTAACCCCATGCTAGGGTGAACCATGCATATCTTTGGTTTTCTTTGTGCTATGTTGTTGATGTTATGAATCTTCTCAGTGTTTTTCTCATTATGTATATATATATTTGTTGATGCTTAGTGCTTACTTGTGTTAATGATGAATGAATGTTAGATCTAACTCAGTGCTATGTGCTAAGTGGTTGAAGTACTTAATCATTGTTATTACTGTGCTAGATCTATTCTTGGATATGTTCTATGATTTTACTGAGATTAGGAAACTAATGCATATCATCTGCTAAGTGTTAATAGAATACCCTACGAAGTGTTATTATCACAGATATATGTCCCATCTTGGTTACAGACACCTACATCCTGTAACCCCCACTGCTTCTACCTCAGGTGAGACTTCGCCTGCTTCGTAGGTGTTGCCGAAAGGGCTGGTAATGAGGGTTTTTTGGTGTGTTGTTAAGCGTTGAACCCTGGGTTTTCCCCTATGTCAACAAATGGTTCTGTTTTTGGGACCTGAAAATGTGATTGCTGGGAACTGAAGTAAATAAAAGAGAATCTTTGTGCATATATCTACTGCTAAAGTGCGCAGTACTCTACTTGACTTGCGAAGCTCTGTGCTAAGAAATAAATCTAATCTGAAGAAAAGAGGTAAGATTTGAAAAGAGGTAAATATTTGTGCTTTGATAAGAGTAAGATAAGTGAAAATTTTTGTTTCGAAAGAATGAATTTAAGTATGTTTAATAGATTATGTGTTAGTCTAAAGGCTAGGGTGAAGTTGGAATAAAGAGTTGATCTAAGTAATATAATATAAATGAAGAAAGATATGTCATTCCTATGGATAGAAATAATTTTTGGACTAATAAGTGGATGCGGGAACCTAGAAGATTTTTTGCATTGTAGGTCTATCACTGTGATCCTAGTGCACAGTATAGAAGAGGTTGGGGAACATACAAGAGAAAAAGAGGATTGACATTGTGTTATAATTGCAGAAGGTCAAGACATCTTGCTAAGGAATTTCCTGGTATATGTCCTATTTTCCTTTGTTGTAATACTATTGGTCATGAGGTTGAGGATTGTCCAAGGATGATTGCTCAAGTTGAACGAATGAACATGAGACAAGAAAACTATGAAGGGATTCAAGAGACTAAGGGCATGTTAGAGAATCATAAAGAGAAAGAATCAAACAAATCTCAAACTACGTTACTACAGTTGAAAGAAACGATGGATTTTTTGTCAGCAATCCGAAGTGGAAAGAAGGATGATCATGGGGAAAGAAAGCATGCAGAAAGGGGAGCAACAACTGGAAGGAAACACAACATGCATGCATCCAAGAAAGCATGCACAAGGAAAGCGAAAAACTAGAAGGAGGAACAACACGCACACATGGGAGGAATACCTAATGTCGGTAGGGTTAGGGTTTTGGTAACGTATTGTAATGGATGAAGAGACAAATATGTATAAATATTGATACTTAGATATTATGTGGTTGTTGTGGTTTTGGTAGGAGTTTTGTATAATTTTGAGAGATTTTGTAGTTGTCCCGATTTAGTTAGTCGTTGGGTTTTTACATTATTGTTCCATCATATATATCTACGAGCTGATGTGATATGTAATTTTGTTATGGAATATTTTGTAATCTATCGAGATAGAGGAGAGGAGAGAAGGAATATCTAAAGATTGGATCATAGGCTGAGGATACTAGTGCGATCTAGTTTGCCTCATATAGATCTTACCCATCTGAGCAGAATTGTAAGCATGCGGTGTTGTAGGAGCAGAACTACCATAATAAAAGAGCCAAGAGCCAAATATTTGTTGACATAGCCCAGGAGGGGGTGAACCATAGTAATATCTGTGTAATGTGATGAATGCATGGATATATTTATCTTCTTTCAGTAGTTAATTGTTGTGCTTAATGAATGAATGAGTTATTATATTTCTATGAAATATGGTTGTGTTGTTAAGGGAATAAACTATTGAAGTTAATGCAGAGTCGCAAATACAATATATTGCAATCCCTATATATAGTAGATGGCTCTGAATATGGACCTCATATCTCATACTCAATCCTGGGTTGTAAACACATGAGTCTTACAACCACCCATTAAAGCTATCTCGAGTGAGACTGGACAACGCATTCGTGTGCTATGTTTCCTTCTGGTTTACCAGGAGGGCCGAAAGTTTTAAAGGATTTTGTTGGAAACCTGAAAGACATGAACCCTGGGTCAATAAGAAGCTAAGAGTAGAATACAGGACAATAAGCCAACAAATGGTTATGTTTCTGTCGGTAGGAACAAAGGCGGATTGAGTAGCTGAGATAGTTTGAGCGAGGAACGAGAAAAAAAAATAAGAGAGCAATGAGCCATTAGAAGGGAATGTTGAGACTGTGGAACCCTACGAAAGTAGAAATCAAAAGCTGGTTGAGAACCAAAGAGATATATTTTTCACAGAAAGACAATTGAACCCCTAGAATAACACCTCACAAATATCTGGACAAATACGTGTTTACTAATTTACACAAGTCTTTTTCTATGATTTTCCACATCTGTTGTAGGAATGGATACTAAGGTTGAAGGATAACCACATGATGAATCAGATGCAACAATTAGAATGGAACCCAGTATAGATTGAGAAGTTACAAAAGGTGAAAAAAAATTCACCTGCGCAGTAGACTTTTGGCTTGATAGTATTGTGGCAGGCTTCATAATAGAGTTTGCAATTGACACAGCAAATTCATACAATGAAATGGAGAATGAGTTTCTATGTGGACCCCAAGGAAGGTACATTTGATCATTGTATACTTCTATTAAGATACTGCTATATAACAAAGGTGTAATGACAATCGAATCTGACAACTAAAATTCCTTGTGGGCATGGGGGAAGCACTAAAAAAGAGAGGATAAATGGAAGGAGGTAAGGGTAAGGGAAAGAAAGAGGAGGAACCCTTGGACCCAATCATGATGAACGACGACCAGATCAAGTGGATCTTGGCATCAACGGGAAGGATGCACAGAGGAGTACCCTACCAATAAAAAGTGAATACCAAGAAGAGAGTCGTAACTGTGAGGGAAGGCTTGGCGAGTGATGAGGAAGAGGTAGAGGACCTCCGAGCTATGGAGGTAGAGGAAATCCTACACGCAACATATGAGAGGAAGACAAGAGGTCCAAGAGCGGGAGGAGAAGGCGGCCATCATATCCATATTAATGTCAATGTGGAACCCATAAACCCATGTGCGACTAATACACCAAAGAGAACACCACCATTTAGACAACCAAAGTTCGGAGGAAGTCCGATAGCAGGAGGTACATCTACACAAGGAGAAACAACTAGAGGAGCCAATCCAGGCAGTAGTAGTCAAGTATCTACACCACGCAGAGGAGGTAGTAGTTCAATATTCGAAATGGCAGGACATGATCCCACCATTAGGTTACCATAATTTTGAGGAGAAGCAACAGAAGACCCTGAGAATCATTTTTTCATTTGTGCGAAGAACTGGGAAGCAAAACAAATAATTGATGAAGATTCCAAACTCACACAACTAGCTATTACACTAAGAGACCGCACACTATACTGGTACATGATTCTAGACACAAACAATGCCCCTGGAATGACAAGGACACTGGCCAAAATTAAGAAGTTATTAATAAATGAGATCCATAAGTCAAGCTTAGAGGATCAATACATGAATGAGATGATCGAAATCATAAGTAAACCAGGAGAGTTTGTATGGGAGATTGATCAAATATTCAAGCAATTGAAGGGAAAGTTAAAATATCTCATGACCTATATGTAGCATCAGCACCTATTTGTCAACTCACTACTCCCACACTTAAAATACCCTCTACGACAACATAAATTTTAGATGCAGGCAGAGGCTCTTCATGTAACCTTACAACTGGAAGAGAACCAGTACCTGCAGGCAGACCGAGGGATCAAGGAGTTGAAGGAGGATTTGAAGAATCTAACATTTCAGCTAAACCATAATAAGAACAAGGACAAACGAGAAGTCATTTGGTGTACCACGTGCAGGACAAAAGGACACCACAAAAACGAATGCCCAATGTTAACGCAGTATATGGAAGAAGGAATTCCAAACCCATTACCCATGGGAGGACTATGGTGTGAAATCTGTAAGAAACCAAGTCACGCCAACTATTATTGCACGATGATGTAGAAATACCAGACAATCCCAAAGAGTTCATATTGCACCTTTTGAAATTCGGTGGGCCATGATGATAAACATTGCAGAACTATGGATCAAGAAAGGACATCAGATGCATATAGAGTACAAGCTGAAATGATGACTGGGCAAGCACTGCCATAGTTCAATCTAGTCCCAACTCCATACAACACTGTGCAGCAGCAATATAATAATGCACAGCAGCCATACAATAACGTGCAACCACAGTACAACCTGACATAGCTTCAGTACAATATCGCATAGTATAATCAGGCTCCACAGTATAAAGTGCCAAGAGGCAATCAAGTAGGCTACAGAGGTGAAGTATGATCTAGAGGAGGTTTCAGATGAGGTAGAGGACCAGTCACATGTCACAATTATTAACAACTAGGACATTATGCATGGGAATTTCCACTACCACCAGCAACTTGTATGTATTGTCGCACATCGGACCATGATACAGAGGAATGTCCAACATTACTCGTAAAGATTCAGTAAAAGAGGAATCAAAACAACCATAATGTTTAGTAGATCTCAGCCAAAGAAAGGGATGAAGGATGGAACATCAACATAGTCACTTGTGGAGGAGCTAAAACAGACACTGATGCAGTTCGACAAGAACTAGAACAGAACCAGTGGGTGAAGAAGAACCTCGAACCAAAGAAGTAGTTAGACACGCAGAAGGAGAAGGATATATTCAAGTAAGACCGACAAGAATTCCAGAAGGAAGACATGTGATCGAATTCAATTGCGCAACAAGATAAGGAAGAACCAGAATACGATATGCCTCCATCATTGGATCATACCAATGGGATGCAACCCATGGGACCAGTAAGTTCAATCAGAGGATTTTTGAAATCATGTGTAAAATTATTAAGTGATCCCTCATCTATGAAAATATTTCAAAACATACTAGACAAATGTAGGAGTGAGACAGAAGAAAATCTAGAACCAAAAACAGTTAATCACCTACAGACAAGAAGAAGAACAAATAGGGAATTTAGACTGAATGCTAACATTGGGGATTTCAATATGGGAGACATTATACTGGATCTAGGATCTGAAGTGAATGTATTATCAAAGAAGACATGGCAATGCATGGGTGAGCCCACATTAGGATACTAACCTTTTCAATTGAAACTAGCAAACCAGCATAGAGTCCTACCAATCGGGAGACTAAAAGGAGTGACAATAGATCTCGATGGAGTGCACACTAAAGCAAAATTCGAATTCATTGAAATAGTATATGGCACAACACCATATCCAACATTGCTTGGTCTGGATTGGGCATTTGAAAACCAGGCCATAATAAATTTGAAAACCAAGAAAATGACATTTGAGTCCCGAGAATATAGGGTCATCGCACCATTAGATCCATCAGAAGGGGAGAGGTTTGTAGAACCTACTTGCCTGGACTTAGAGAAAATCATCCAGTTGTACAGAACAACTGTGTGCGATGAGGATTACGTAAACCCAACTATAGATGGGGTACTCAGTTGGTGGAGAATTACTTCATGTGCAATAGACTCAGACACCGGGTTAGAGAGCTGTCAGTGGAGGCTACATGAAGTATCCATGCGAAAATGTGCAAGAATAGACCACGCAGTAAGATGGGTAGGCACAGAAATAAAAGAACCACCCAATTTCCACGGACTAAATGATTTGGAAATAGTCTTGACACAGTATGAAGACCCAGTGTTAGAGAAAAAGAGACTGTTATCACTTGACTTAACAATCAATGCCACACCCGTAAGATGGTGGGGTGCACACAAAGAGACAATCACAGACTGGTATCAATATAAGCGGTTTTTGTGCATAAGGTTTGGTGCAAAATAGGAAAACAACGAACAATAGAGGTATGAAGGACAAGGGACACCTGCGGAACACTTGGAGAAGTGTAGAACGTTGTGAAGAATGATACCCCATAGGAATGGCCTCATTAATTCATACACATTCTAGAGGGCATACCAGCAAATTGGTATACAGACTAGGAATTACTCAAGGGAAATGCGACCTGGACGACTGTTACACGTCAAAATTACTCAGCTGGATAAGTGTCGCATATCCCTCTCAATTGTCATAAGTGTCACATCTTCCTTACAACTTTCGCAAGTGTCGCAAGTTGGTCACAAGTGTCACAAATGATGTTCAGACATACTGCCATGACGAGCGACACTAAGGAGACACTTATAACATCTCATATGCTTGATTTGAAGAAGGAGAACTGGTTTACTGAAGTCAAACAACTATTGACACCTTAAGAGAGCCCTGAAACAAAGGTTTTGAGGAGGAGCGCTCCCCTAAGTCAGCCTTAGAAGAACTGGCGCTCCCCTACAAGGCTTCAGGAAGCGTTATAATGCTCCCTAGCCCCCTCTGAAGGAGCGCTACTCATCTTGAAGGCGCTGGCACTCCCCTAAATCTCACCAAGGAGTGCTACAACACTCTGATGCCCCTTCTAAGGGAGCGATGCCTAATCTGAGGCATTAGTTGGCCCGTTGAGGAGAATAAGGGGAGGATATTTTGAGATTAGGAGCCAGTTGTGTTCGAATTCTTGGTTTCATCAAGAGATCCCTGATCTAGGGAGAAGGTTCCCAACTTGTTCTAAAGATAAATCAAGAGGTTAAGCTCTTCTTAACTTATATAAACAGGCTCTATGATGGTGGAAAAGGGGAAGAACTGAATATATGAAACTTATGATCTTGGAGGGAACTCACGGTCAACCAAAGGAGAGTGATCAGTGAAGCTGTTGTTATCCAGGTCGTGGATCTTTCAGGCAAGGGTTAGATGAAGAGGACTTGACGAAGCTGTCGCATTCACATCTATGATCGTAAGTACTGTTGTCGTTATTCTCATCAATATGACACGCTTGGCCTATTTCTTTCTAGTTTGTGTCTAATGTCACATGAACTTATCATTAATTGATAGATCTGTTTTCAAGATAATATCAATAGAGTAGGAAGTGGTTGTATATTGTTTTGTCCATAGGATCTGGCAAGAAGAAAAAGATCGAAGCGCAACTAGGAGCGTGCAGGGACAAACGTCGATAAAAGGTACTTCTGTCATCCTTCATTCTCATGTGTTAGTTTAGATAGATTTGAAAGGAAGTCAGTGTCTATGTTAAGAATTTTCTGTCTAGAGTTAGGGTCAAGCTCTTAGAGGCAATCTACCTGTCCGCAAGGAGATTTTCCTACAAAAAAAACTGGCGACTCCACTGGTGTGATAGCCTCAAATTGAAACTTCTTGTTTGGATTTTTCTCCTCACTGACCTTGTTCTATCGCTTGATTGTTTCAGACTTGGTTCACTCCTCTTTTGATTAGTTTCATGATCTGATTGGATCCTTACCTCATCACACTCAGCATAATTGTCGAATTTGGATTTCAATTTTTGGAATTTTTTGACATTTTTTGGAGTTTTAGACCCTGGCGCCCCTGTTCTAGTGTTAACAGAGTGCCAATATTCCCCCATACCCTTGCACAGAGAAATATAACGCTCCTTTCCTTTGGAAACAGAGCGCCAACCCTCTTTGTCTCAAAAAACCCCCCAGAATTGCCTTGTCAGGGTTTTGCCTCTATGTCTCTTCTGCTAAGTGACCTTGTGAGTCAATTTTTCTTCCCTTTCAGCCTTGACATATGCCTTTTTTTGAAGAATAAACACCTTGTTAATTGGATCTTGCAGCCTTCTTCACTATTTTCATCAAGTTTTCCTTTTTGAGTGAAGTTTAAAACCCATGCATTGTTCTTCTCTTCTCATCAACTGAGTACAAACCCTGGTGAACGTCATCAAAGGCCTACAGACCTCTTCATCTTGATTTCAGTCAAGGTCATTGTTCTTCAACTCTTTCTTTTGGGTGTGAAATTTGTTTTTCTTTTCTTTGATTTTTTCTTTTCTTTCTCTTTTCGTTTTGATTGCAATGAAAGGGTGTATTTTTTGTGTGACTTTTACCTGTGCTAGTTTGGTTTGCATTCATATAAGAAAAATAATTAGCAAGAAGAGCATTGTGTTGTATTGATCATCACTCATACGCAAACAATAAAAGACATCTTTATGATTGATAGTGCATATTAGAAGGCATTTAATTTTTTTTTCATTACATCAGGATTTGATTGAGAAAAAGAACCGTTTGAGGGCATTCCTTATTTGTGCTTGATTAGTGAAAAGAACTCTCTCTCTCCCTTAGCTAGATGTTCATCAAAAGGAAATTACTTCTTATCATGTTCGATGCATTCTTTGGGTCTGAGTCATAATTCCATTTGTTTCACTTCCATGCGCCCCTTTGCGTAAAGAACAACCATAAAAATCAACGCTAACTAAAAGTTGTCTAGAACTTTTTCTTTTCTAG
>JZKD02S0212315.1:139247-158404 GCA_000966675.3 Picea glauca | reverse complement strand
GTTTAAGCCTTTTTCGATCTCATTGGACTATTATATGAAAAAGGAAATGAGAGAGTTCTCTTTTAAGTGTTTTTCCAAACTCTATAATCCCGAAAAACCTTCAAGTTTTATGTCCTTGGACTCGTTAAAGCACACATCGACATGCCCATATGGGACCGAACCCTTACTTTTTCCGGTTCATTAAACAAAGGAAGAGGAACTTATCGAAGGTGAGTTATATCGAGCATGTGTTATCCTCCTCAAGCTCATTAAATCAAAAAGAGGTACTCATCTATCTGGATGGGGGGAAAAATTGAAAGGAGCAAGCCAAGAAGTCTCTTAAGAACATCATCTAGCACTTCTTAGAGTCACCCTTGAACACGACACTTTGTCACTTTGCACATATCATAATCCGCCGAACCTCTGCACTGAGCCAATACTCCGAGTTCCTTTCACTCCTTTGGGTCACCCGACGCAAGTCACAGTATCCATTGCATAGTTTTGGTTCATGTCATGTTTTGCTGTAGTGCCCCAGTGTTCAAGGGAAGTATCTGCTTCGAGAGTCATCCATCCCAAGTATCTTGCCTCAAAACCTGTGTCAATCCATGTCCATTCAATCTGCCAATCACATCTCCATGTCCATTTCATGTCGTTGATGGGGGATACATCAAGGCCTTCCCTCGACGAGTCTATTCCTGTCGACTCCAACACATTATCTTGGAATTAGACTTAGTAACCAGTTAGTACTTTGGGAATCAGAAGAGCTTACCCTCTTGAGTTATCTTTAGAACAAGTTGGGAACCTTCTCCCTAGATCAGGGATCTCTTGATGAAACCAAGAATTCGAACACAACTGCCTCCTAATCTCGAAAGATCCTCCCCTTATTCTCCTCAACGGGCCAGCTACTACCTCAGATTAGGCAGTGCTCCCTTAGAAGGGGCATCAGAGTGCTGTAGCACTCCCTGGTGAGTTTAGGGGAGTGCTAGCGCCTTCAATATGAGCAGTGCTCCTTCAGAGGGGGCTGGGGAACGTTATAACGCTCCCAAAGTACTAACTGGTTACTAAGTCTGATTCCTAGATAATGTGTTGGAGTCGACAGGAATAGAATCGTCGAGGGAAGGACTTGATGTATCCCCCATCAACGACATGAAACGGACATGGAGATGTGATTAGCAAATTGAATGGACATGGATTGGAAAATCTCTCTGCGGATAGGTAGGAAAGTGTCGCATCTTCCTTACAACTTTCGCAAGTGTCGCAAGTTGGTCACAAGTGTCACAAATGATGTTCAGACATACTTCCATGACGAGCGACACTAAGGAGACACTTATAACATCTCATATGCTTGATTTGAAGAAGGAGAACTGGTTTACTGAAGTCAAACAACTATTGACACCTTAAGAGAGCCCTGAAACAAAGGTTTTGAGGAGGAGTGCTCCCCTATTTTAGCCCTAGAACAACGACATTTTCCTACAACAACGACATTGCAACATAATTTTTCAATCACTTTCTCATATGAACATGAGAACCCCAACATAGACACAGCCCTTAAATGGATCAGAGGAGTAATATTCATCCAATAACTAAAAGTAGAATTGATCACAGAAGAAAAATAAAGGAACAAATAGATAGTCAAGAAACTATTTTCATGTTACCATGTATAGGAGGAATCACCATATGAAGATTATCTGCGTGATATTTAGATCGAAGAAGTAGAAGGTGAAAGAGATGTGTAAGGATCACCCATAGAATTAGAAGTCATTTTTGCGCCGATCAAGGTAAAGAAAGTTAACATCGAGATAGTTGGGCAGCCCAAAATGGCCAACATTGAAAATTACTGGGATGAGAAAATAGTAGAAAGCATCACAGATTTTTTGCACGAATATAGTGACCTCTTTCCCACAACATTTACGGATATGAAGGGTATATTCGAAGAACTAGGAGAAATGAAGATACCACTCAGAATTGATGCAAGACCTATTAGACAACGACCCTACATATTGAACCCAATATACAAACAGAAAGTCAAAGATGAGATCAACTATATGATCGAAGACAACACCATAGAACCAGTTGAGGAGTCAGAATGGATAAGTCCAATGGTAGTACAGGAAAAGAAACAAGGAGGGATCAGGATATGCGTCGACTTGAGGAAGTTGAACGATACATGCCTACACGACCCATTCCCTACACCGTTCACAGATGAAGTGTTAGAGAATGTGGGAGGACATGAAGCTTACTCATTCACTGATGGATTCTCATGATACCATCAGATTAATATAGCACAGGAGGACAGATACAAGACCATGTTTGCGACAAAATGGGGATCCTATCAGTACATAGTCATGCTGTTTGTACTAAATAATTCACCAGCAATATTCTCGAGAGTGGTCATCACATCATTTAAAGAATTCATCCATCAGTTTCTTGAATTATACTTGAATGATTGGACAATATATAGTCTGTTGAAAAACCATGTGGGAGTTTTATGGCTGATGTTAGAAATATGCAGATAGTGTCAGATATCACTAAATATAAAAAAATGTATATTTGGAACACCGTTTGGGATACTATTAGGCCATATAGTATGCAAACAAGGGTTATTAGTAGATCCAAAAAAGATCGTAGTCATTCTTAACTTGCCAGCACCAAAAATAGTCCTTCAGCTAAGAGCGACGTTAGGACATACAGGATACTATAGGAAATTCATCAAAGGATATGCACAAATCATAGCAATGATGGAAAATATACTAAGGAAGGATACAAAGTTTCATTGGAATGATTCGTGTCAACACAGTCTAGATACCTTGAAGGAAAAGATGGTTACCACGCAAATATTAGTATTTCTAGCCTGGGAGAAGAAATTCCACGTGCATGTAGATGCATCAGCCATAGCACTTGGAGCTATCTTGGTGCAACCAGGAGTGGGAGACTTGGATCACCTGATAGAATTTGCAAGAATAAAGTTATCAGACTCAGAACATAACTATAACACGACAGAAAGAGAAAGCCTAGCCATGTTCTACGTACTGCATAAGTTCAGGCATTACTTATTGGGAAAACACTTTAAAATGTTCACAGATCACTTAGCCCTGAAATACCTAGTTAAAAATCCAGTGTTGGGGGGGATAATTTGTCGATGGTTACTGCTATTTCAAGAATTTGACTTTGAATTAATAGTTAAACCAGGAAAATTTAATGCAAGACCTGACCACCTGTGAAGGGTCACAAATGGAGAAGAAACTACGAACCTAGAAGACAAATTTATGGATGCACAGTTATTCTCAGTAGATATTTTTGATGAATACTTCACAGATGTCATTCATTACTTAAGTACAGGTACTGCGACACAATAATATCACACCGCACAGAAGAAGAACCTGGTAGTATGCGTTGTCGATTATCAACTGATTGTAGGACATTTATATAAAATGGGCACAGATAGCATCTTGCAAAGATATGTGTTAGAGAATGAAAGATCAATAATTTTAGTAGAATCCCATGAGGGAATAGCGAGAGGGAATTATGCAGGGAAGGCTATCGCACAAAAGGTATTGCACACATAACTATGGTGGCCAACAATCCACATAGATTCAAAGGAGTACTGTCAAGGATGCGATGTCTGTCAAAGGGTAAGAAAACCCAATAGAAGGGACAAGATGCCATTATGACCACAAGTAACATTAAAATCATTTGAAAATTGGGTGATAGACTTTGTGGGACCAATAAACCCACCCGCAAAAATAATACGGGCTCGGTATATTATCACCGTGACAAAATATTTAACTAGATGGGCGGAAACCACACCAGTAAAAGATTGCAGCGCAGAAACAATAGAACACTTTTTGTTTGAACACATAATCACTAGATTTGGGTGCCCAAGAGTTTTGATCAATGACTAATGCATGCACTTCATAAACAACACCATCCATGCGATGACTGAAGAGTTTGAATTCCATCGTTTGAAGAGCACACCGTATCATCCACGGGAAAATGGCACAGTGGAAGCCTTCAACAAAATTATGGAGAACATGCTAACAAAGATTTGTAACATTAACAGGGATGACTGGGACCTCAAAGTACCAACAATATTATGGAAATACAAGACTACATGCAAAACGTTGACAAGGCACACGCCATTTAAACTTGTTTATGGCCAAGAAGCAGTGGTGTCGTTAGAATTTTTAGTACCAAGCTTGTGCATAACAACCATCACCCAAATGACCGAATGAGGCACAGTACAAGAGAGACTAAATCAGTTATTCACCATAGAGGAAGACCAAATATTGGTAGGATTGCACCAACAAGTTCAGAAATCAAGAGACAAATCTTGGCACGATAGACACATCAAGAGGAAGACATTCAAGGAAGGAGATCTGGTATTGATGTATGACAACAAATCGTTTTATCACCGGGGACAGCTCAGAATGCATTGGTTAGGACCGTATGAGGTAAAATCTATCATAGATGGAGGAGTTGTACATTTATGAGATTTATCAGGTGTATAACTCAAAGTAATTATTAATGGGAGCCGATTGAAACTGTACAAGGACAGTTGACCATCCACCGCGCAGTAAAAACAAAATATCGAAAAAAGAACAAAAAGGAAACAAAACCAAAGTAGGCGCAGTATGCCATGGGTAGAAAGGACAAATGAAATTGGAAACAAAAATTTGGCGAGGAGAAGGACAATGGCTACATACAAAGGAAAACGAGTGGGAAAAGGAAAGTCGACAAAAGCAGGATGACAAGACAACACTAGGAAGAATTAACTGACGACCAGGGCACCAACTGGAGACAACAACGCAAGAGTAATGGCAAGTATGAAACCGAAGGAAATGCATTGAATAGGTAATCAAGGTGCATTAAACCCAAAACCAAGGAAGCGTCCTTGACAAGATTCATGGGAAATCCATACAACACACGAACGCGGGAGCCCATAGTCTATTCATGAAGATAGAGTAGAAATAGAGAGACAAAGGCTAAAGAACATAGAGTGAGTGCATAGAGATCACCAATACCGTCTGATTCCAACAGACAATTGGCATTCACCACCATGGCACTGCCCAAGCAAGGAGAAGAGAGCCAGACTGCCAGAAGAACCAGATTTCAAACCAGGTCCCGAGGACAGGCAGAAGAAGGTGAACAATAGTCATCGGAGATCATCGATATCGATGAAATCCCATCCCCAGAGATGATATGGGTGAATCCCACACCGATACTGGAAGAAATTCAACAGCTAGAAGAAGAGGCCATGAAGGTAGGTACACCAACAGTGGCGCAGGAGCCTTAGAGCCAAGAAGGAGAAACCATAAAGGAAGTGCAACCAAGAAGCATTGAAACAACTCCAGAATTTAATGGAATGACACTAAATCCAAAAGCAGCAGTGGAGCCAGATGAGTCTCAAACGACCATCTCAAAACACCCAGTAGGGGAGACGGGTGAATATGTCTTGTCTTGGCCAAAATGGTTTATGGAGGAGCAACCAAAAGATGTTAGAACTTTGAGCTAGCCACTGCAGCAAAAAGATAAGATACAGATACGAAGGTCACCCCATAAGAAACCGGTAGCAGAAATTGTTCTACCGCACATACCAGCTAGAGTATAGGTAGGACCAAAGCTACTGGGCCATGTCAGGAAGATCAAATACTCATACCATGATGTAGCAGACGAATACAAGTTCTCGAAACTTGCAAAGAAGGTCTTTTTACAGACTACAGGAATGAATCCATTCGGAGAACCGATTGATCAGTTGTATCAGTGGGAAACTGAGTTGGAGAAAAAATGAATATTAGGTTTGTTGGACCTACCACATTTTGTCAGAGGAAAAAATGAAACAACATGCGTCAATCAGCTGTTAGCAGTCACACATGGAGGGGACATATGGCTAGACAAACCCGTCCCCATAACCGTTGAGCTTATTGCGCAAATAATTGGGTTACCAATTTAGGGTATGGATCTAGGGTTTTTTCTGGATGACAAAACCAAGGAGAAAGCACTATCATAAGAGACGAAGAAGAAGTATGGCACCACCAGGGGGACAAGAGGGATCATCATAAAATGAATCAACAACGCAACCACACAATTGGGTGTAAAACTTTTAGCCTGGAATCTGCTAAGAAAATGTCGTAGGGAGGAAGTCCCAGTTGGAGTTGTTGCATTTGCAGCCCAGTGCGTAGAAGGCACCTCAATGAGCTAGACGCCATACTTATTGAACTTGTTCTTAGAGGACTACAAGGATGTGTAATACCTAGGCACATAGTTCCACTACTCATGACTGATTACTTTAATAGCCTTCATGGGATGGCAAGAGACAAGGTACGTAACATTTTGTACCAGACCCAAACCTAACCAGGGAAAAAGGTACTCATTTCTAAAGGTGACACCGAGTGCTACTCACAAGAGGATGAACAGATCCATCTTCTAGGGTTACCTATGCGACCTACTGGAAGCTATCTCCAATACGTGGAGAATTATACCATAGGTTGTCACATGATATGTAGACATCGCTAACTTCCAGGCAACATGACAAATAATGTGGATATAGGTAAAGAATGATCTGGTGAAACAGTGGCTACAGATACACTATTGCATCATAGAGGGTGATATTGAATTATCGTCAGTGAATGGACCAAGGAATGGAGGATTCCAACCATTACTCAAGAAGTGCCAAAAATAATAGCAGAGAAAGAGGCAAATCAAGGAGAAACGCAGACTCCAGAAATCCAAGTGCCCAATAAACCAAGACCGGGCCAAGGCAAACCCACACAGGGAGACGAAGGGCCAAAGAAAATGGGAACCCATAAGGGGGAGAAGGGGAACACACAACCATCCAAATAGAAGAAGAAGTAGGTCGAGGCTGCAACAAGTCCCAATTCATAGGAAACAGGGGGAAGCAAGAGACCAGCCACACAGACTAGAGGATCACACAAGAAAATGAAGGCACAAAGACCGCCTCCAGAATATACGATTACAAATGATGATGTAGAGATGATAGCCTGAATGATCCAGAATTTCCTATCTGAAGACTTCGACCATGAAACACATCACAGGGAAAAACTTCAAAAAGAGCTGACAGAAATGGGGCAGTTCCTTAAGAAATTTGGGGAAGTACAGATAACAAGTAGCAGCAGGGGAATAGAACCATCAACACCACAAACTGAGGAAAGAGTGGAGGTAGAAGAATGAGATCCATTCCACTCATTACCGCATGCAAATGCAACGTTCTACATCACACCTAGTATGTTGCGCATGGCCAAAATCATGGGGCAGACACCCTTGAAGGATTTAAGCCACATCCAATTGGTCTTGACATGGATGACATCTAGGGGACTATACAAATTACAGGTTAGCATCAACCATCAAGTATAGTCTCGTGCACACAAAGACTTAGTCGAATTGCAGCGAGCAACAAAAAAGTGGGAGGCACTGGAAAAAGTTTGTGAGAAGGCCAAGTTCGAAACGTGGGAGGAAAGAGAATGAAAGAACAAACTGGAACGAAGAGTAGGAGGAATTTTTGAGAAGCATCCAAACACCACATAGGGGAATGAACTTGTCGTAGCGGAAAAGATTGATCAGATTGTGTAGGCAATCGAGAAATACCAGAAGGATATTGAGAATCTCTGAGAGGAGTTGATACCAACCACACCACCAACAGTAAAGGAGAAAAGGAAATAGGAAGGAACAGTGCATCTGTAGGAGATAGAGAAGCAGGTCAAAACAACCGCATTTGATAAAGCAGTGCAACTTTGGACGAGGTTGGAGGAGTATTCGCAGGTCCAACGGTGGGACAAGGAAGAGGAAGGGATCAATGCAGTGATACAAAAGCTCAAGAAGAAGTAGAAGACCATACCAATCCCAGAACGAGTCAAAGGGACACATGAGATGAAGACGCTGCAGGAAGAACTCATCACTGCACAAACGCCGAAACAGGAGCATCAGTCTCAAATGGAACCATTACAAGAGCGGGTAGCAGAAGTACTAGCACAGGAAGAGGTATTTAAGACACAGATAGCACATACCCAGGAAGAGTGTGTAGGATTGATCAGAGATAAAGTGGCATCCTAGGTAGTGGACACAATCAAGGATAATACCATGCAAGCATTGAAACAAGAAGCAGAGCTCAAGGAAAAGTTTCATATGATCACCAAGGAGATCGAGGAATCTCAGAAGGATTAGGTGGCTCAGGACGAGTCACATGTTAGTGTTGGGGGATTTTTGGCAGTAGGACAAAGTGGAAAGAAGGATGATCATGGGGAAAGAAAGTGTGTAGAAAGGGAAGCAATAGCTGGAAGGAAACACAACATTTGTGCATGCAAGACAGCGTGCACAAGGAAAGCGACAACTGGAAGGAGGAACATCAGGCGCACATGGGAGGAATACCTAACATCGATAGGGTTAGGGTTTTGGTAATGTATTATAATGGATGAAGATCCAAATATGTATAAATATTGATACTTAGGTATTATGTGTTTTTTGTGGTTTTGGTAGGAGTTTTGTATAATTTTGAGGGATTTTGTAGTTGTCCCGATTTAGTTAGTCATTGGGTTTTTGCATTATTGTTCCATCATAGATATGTACGAACTGATGCAATATGTAATGTTTTTATGGACTATTTTGTAAGTTGTCAATCTAGAGGAGAGGAGAGAAGGAATATATGAGGATTAGATCGCAGGCTTAGGAGCCTGGTGCGATCTAGTTTTCCTCATATAGATCTTACCCATCTAAGGAAACTTGTAAGTGCACGACACTGTAGGTGCAGAAATACCATAATAAAAGAGACAAGAGACAAATATTTGTGGACGTAGCCCAGGAGGGGGTGAACCATGGTAATATCTGTGTAATGTGATGAATTCATGGATATGTTTATATTCTTTCAGTAGTTAATTGTTGTGCTTAATGAATGAATGAGTTATTATATTGCTATGAAATATGGTTGCGTTGTTAAGGGAATAAACTATTGAAGGTAATTCATAGTCGCGAATATAGTATATTTAAATCAATATATATAGTAGATGGATCTGAATATGGACCTTATATCTCATACTCAATCCTGGGCTATAAACACCTGAGTCTTATAGCCACCCATTAAATCTATCTCGGGTGAGACTGCGCAATGCATCTATGTGATGTGTTGCCTTCTGGTTTACCAGGAGGGCTGATAGTTTTAGAGGATTTTGTTGGAAACCCAAAAGACATGAACCCTAGGTCAGTAAGACGCTAACAATAGAATAGAGGATAGTAAGACAAAAAATGTTCACAAAGATGTCAGTTTACTAGAGATCCTGAAAGTAAAACAACGCATAAGTACAAGAATAGAAGACTTCGACATAGACTGTGTCCTGGATGAAGAAACATAGGTGAATATTATGATAGAAGACACTTGGGAAATTTTTGGAAAGCATACAATGGTACCTTCATTGGGAAGGATATGCTTGTTTAAGGGAAAGATGATAACCTTATGTGGAAGAGTTACTAATGTACCTATTATTATTCATGGAACATTGACTAAAGAGGAATTTGAATTCATTAAGTTTGTTGAGAACAATGCCCCTTTCCCACTTTTGTTAGGTAAGACTTGGATTGAGAAGGATCATATCAGAAAGAAAAGCATAGGAAGAAGCTACAAAAAATAAAAATAAAGAACTAAGGGATTTCATAGCTAGAAAAATAGATCGACTAATAGAAGAATGAGATAATAAGTCGAAGCAACAAAAGGAAAGAGAATTAGTTGTCAAGGTTTAAAGAATGAAAGAAGATTTGAAATACCTATCCATTCAAGAAGGGAGAATACCCACCCAGGAAGTAATAAGAGAAGGGATATTAACTTCAAAACCTTTGAGAGAACATCAATAGTGTGAAATCACTACGCTAGGAGAAGATAAGAATAAGAATGTAAAGAGGATTCCAAAAATAGTTAGAGAGACTCAAATCACAGGAAAGAAGGCAAGGAAGCTCAATAAAAATAAATCCAATTTGGAAAAGATACAAGAAACTAAAGAAAATAGATGGAAGACTTCATAGGATGGAACCTCGCAGGAGACAGGCTCGCAGGATTTGAACTTCGTTGGAACAAAAGGATTGTGCAGAATGGGACTTTGCCTTGGCGAAGCTATATGACCATTGGAGGCACCCCAACTATTAGAATTATGCTTTGGAACAATTATAAAAAACATTTACCGGTGGATGGATCTCTCTTGGACGTTACGACTACGCCATAACAGGTATATTTGCATTGATGGAAGCATTACTACTCATTGGAAGAATCTGTTATGAGGCCTCGCTTATTTAACCCATCGAACATTGCGCCAGGACCACTTTTTTCTACCCATGATTAACTGAGCTAACAAGATAATTGATTGTGTGTCTATTTATGTTATCAGAAACTAGATGTCGTTGTCTATTTGTCTACCTCGCTTATCCGTTCACCTATCCTGACCTGTCTATTTAAAAGTGAGAATGTCGGGTGAACCTACTAAATTAGGGAAGTTTTTCGAAGAGGTATTCAATAAGATAATGGGTGACAGAATGATATCTGAAGGTTTCCAACCATCGTTGACTAGGGGACTACAGGATTCCCCTTCGACTGGACATCGTTATGGCCGTGTTAACCCCGCGACTGAGCAACAAAGTAAGCATTGTGGCGATCTAGCTAATGTGAAGAAGATCTTTTCAATCCTACCAGAATACATTCCACATTTCGCCAGAGTCATTAACTGCGATAGAATCCCACGATATTATGAGTACACTTTGTTCACCGCATACATTCTGAAAGGAATATGTGTAGTTGGAAGTCAATTGGGACAGATCCCGTTGTTGAAGAACAATGAATTCAACCTAGGAGACATAAAGAACTATGTTATGCTAGAACTCCATCGATACTTGAAGAAGTCAACTGGGAAGAAGCCTCACCTCATCTCCCAGCCATTGATTAAGGGACTGGTGCAGTCCATTGTTCTAAACGTGATGAAGATTCCCCATTTTGGTCATCACCAAGAGGTTCACACTTGCGTTGAACTCCTCTTGTCGTGCTATCATGATAGATACTTGTGGCTCGATCGAAGGATTACTATGGATCTGGCACTGATCCACCAGATTATAGGCTTAAGCATGAAGGGACCTACCCCTCAATAGTTTTATCTATGGAAGGCCTCAGACTGCTCCCTAGCACAGCGCATCAAGGAGGCTTATGACGAAGTCAAAAAAGGAAAGTGAGGTTACAAGGTAGCCTCTGTACAGGATGGTGCATTTTGCCTCGCTTGCCAACTCATAGATGGAAATATCATAAGAAAGAACCACCCCACACAGGTCATTGGGTTCGTGGTGGACCTCGCTGGAAAATGTGTGGAGGGCATGCAGATGAACTGGGCGATCTACCTCATCAATGAACTAGAAAAATATTGTCACAAATCCCAGGATTTGGGATACAAAATCCACTTCATGTGGTTAATCATTTTGATTGCATTTGTCGCTTGGAAAATTCTTGAAGGAGCCACTTTTCCGGAGATCAAACCATTGGATTCATTGGTTGCTAGTTTTTCCACCTTGTGGTACACCAACGACATGATGAAGCAGTGGCATTCCAAAATTTTGTTTCATGCATACTATCAGCAACTGAAGGTTTCCATTGAGTCATTTATGTGCATGACAACATGCACCCTGCACCAGTACAGACCAATAACAAAGTTCCGTGCAGACCCATATTTCATCTATATCACTGCGCACAGAGATGAGAACAAGGAAGATTTACAATCATACTACAAGGAATGGCCTTAGGAATTCCTTGTACCCATCGTTGATGCATAACTCTTTGACACTGACACCATAGGAAGCCCCATGGTCACCCGAGTTGAGCATGTCAGATAGTCCAGTGGGACAAAGAAGAAGAAGAAGTAGGAAGAAGTCGAGGATATAGATACTGATGAGGAAGACAATTCCTCTGAATAAAATGGATCTGGATCACTAGGAATAGGAGGAGATGAAGCAAATGGACAAGGAGGAGGGAATGATCAAGGAGGAGGCGAAGCTACACCACTGAAATATCCCCCTACTAAAATAGTAACACTGCAAAAGAGGAAGGTTACTCCACAAAAAGCTTCAGCAAGAAAGAATATGCACGCCAATAAGCCCTAGTTAGAGGCCACACTCATGAAAGACGACATCAGTTTGGTCCGTGGAGCTACAGAGGATTATTTCAAGGATATCTTGCAGAGATATCAAGTGCAGCGGGAGGAGTTGTATGGAAGGATTGAGAAGAAACTGAAGGAAGTACAACAACATATTCACTTGGTCCACGCAATACCTACTGGGCCTTCCTCATCACAAATTGAAAAATTGGGGGATGAACCAGCCCAATTGAGAATACTTGCAGATATGTCATAGGCTCAACTTCAGAAAATCCAGGAAGAAAAGGAGAAGGCTACAGAAGCCTTGAAACAAGATAAATATGAAGTTTTAGAAAAATTACGAGTAGCGTGGTATAATGTGGACACCTACGAAAGTGAGAGAGAAAAATTCTAGGTGATGCTCCAAGAGGACAAAGCACAGCTACAAAGAGAAAAGGAGCATTTGTTCACAGAACGAGTTGTAGTCAAAGAGGTAGTGAGTAAAGCATGTCACTCTATTCTAGGCTTGGCACAGGAGGAACAAGAGTCGATCAAGTCTCAATTAGTGAAGATCGTTGAGACCATATAGCAGTTTCAAGCGAGGATAACAGAGTTGGTGGTCCAAGTAGTACCGAGCACCCCGCAGGAGGAACGTAACCAGAGGGAAGAAGACGGTAAGAAAATAGTAGTAAGGATAAGAGCCCTTGCCTCGGAGTGAAAACAACTGAGCGATATAATAAGTGCACAGACATATGAATGCCTCACAGAAGACCCATAGCTAAGGAAATTGGAAGCACAGTTATAGGAGGCGCATCAGCATGCATTCTTCGTATAGGCACAGATGAAGATACTCACTGCAGTTTAAAGAATGAAGAGATATTAGGAACAATGTGTAGTGCAGTAGCAGATTAATGCCATCCAAAGCAAGGTAATGGAATTTGCATAGAAGCTACAACCTGTGCAGGATGAAGCCTGCAATGTGTCCAAATAAATTTAGGGACAAGGCTCACAATTGGACCAAGTGGTTGCAATAGTGGAACAATGCCTGGAAGGGCCTGTTACAGAGCAGACGATCCAAGAACTTGCTGAGAAGGAAGCTAAGGTGAAGCAGCAAGTCAAGGTAGATCAAGCTAATCTCGAGGCCTTCGAAGCAACATTTCCCAGACTTGAGTGACTCAGAACGAGTCACAGGTGAGTGTTGGGGGCCTCTTGGCCCTCGACCAAGTTTTGAGGAAACCTTGGTCAGGTTTGGACCACTTTTTGGACTTCAAAACATTGGTCAAGAAATAAGCACCCAGGAAGAGATATGATCATGGATCACACCGATTGTTTGGGCTATGTGGACCCAATAAAGGGTCTCTAGGGTTTTTGTAATAGGTTATGGGATGTCGGCCCATGGGGTTTACCCATGATTAGGCCTTATTGTAAGGGATTGTAAAAGTATAAATAAAATAAGTATGTACGGTAGAAGTAGTAGGGTTTTGGGGAGCTAAGTGAAAGTAATGTTATATATTAGCCTTATGCAAAGGAATATTTGTGTGTTAAGGCTATGTGCTTGATAGAGAGCTGGCTCTGTGCCTTGACCGAGTTCGGAAGCAGGATCTGGTGCTCAGTGCATAGATATCTTGTCCTATGCGAAGTTCAAATATGTGTCTTAGTGCACAAGAGCCATTGAATGTAAGAGATTGAAGAATGAAAGAGAAGACAAAGCAGTTGGTGGATGTAGCCCCACGTTGGGGTGAACCACGTATATCTTGTGTCTTTGGTTTGCTTTATGTTGTGTTGTTTATGTTATGAATCTTCTTAGTGATTTTATTATTATGTATGATAGATGGATATGTTGATGCTTAGTGCTTACTTGTGTTAATTATGAATGAATCTTAGATCTAACTCAATGTTGTGTGATAAGTGGTTGAAGTACTTAATCCTTGTTATTACTACGCTAGATCTATTCTTGGATATGTTATGTGATGTTATTGAGATTAGGAAACTAATGCATATCATCTTCTAAGTGTTAATAGAATATCTTATGAAGTGTTATTATCATAGATCTATGTCCCAACTTGGTTACAGACACCTGCATCATGTAATCCCCCCTACTTCTACCTCGGGTGAGACTTCGCCTGCTTCGCAGGTGTTTCCAAAAGGGCCGGTAGTGAGGTTTTTATTGGTGCATTGTTAAGCGTTGAACCCTGGTACTGCCCCTGTGCCAATAGTTTTCTTGAGGCAATCCATCTTTTCTATATCCCTTATTCTACGGGTTGAGGCCGCCCTTTCCTAGATTTTTCTATGAGGGGTTCCCAGGCCCAAATTGATGTGTCTTTTGTCTAAGCTTCTACTCAATTTTGACGACATATCGGTAGGTCATACCCAAGGATGAAATGTCCATAAAATCCATTTAATCATGTATGTATCTATGTAGACCACCACGATAATTGAGTACTAGATTTCGCTCAAAATGTGTATCTATGTTTTTGGGATCTAAGTGAAAGTAATGTTATATATTAGCCTTGTGCAAAGGAATGTTTGTGTGTTAAGGCTCTGTGCTTGATAGAGAGTTGGCTCTATGCCTTGACTGAGTTTGGAAGGAGGATCTGGTGCTCAGTGCATAGATCTCTTGTCCTATGTGAAGTTCAAATATGTGGCTTAGTGCACAAGAGTTGTTGAATGTAAGAGATTGAAGAATAAAAAAGAACACAAAGCAGTTGTTGGACGTAGCCCCACTCTGGGGTGAACAACATATATCTTGTGTCTTTGGTTTGCTTTGTGTTGTGTTGTTGATGTTATGAATATTCTCAGTGATTTTCTTATTATGTATGATAGATGGATATGTTGATTCTTAGTGCTTACTTGTGTTAATTATGAATGAATCTTAGATCTAACCCAGTGTTGTGTGTTAAGTGGTTGAAGTACTTAATCCTTGTTATTACTACGCTAGATCTATTCTTGGATATGTTATACGATGTTATTGAGATTAGGAAACTAATGCATATCATCTTTTAAGTGTTAATAAAATACCTTGTGAAGTGTTATTATCACAGATCTATGTCCCAACTTGGTTATAGACACCCGCGTCATGTAACCCACCCTTCTTCTACCTTGGGTGAGACTTCACCTGCTTCGCAGGTGTTGCTGAAAGGGCTGACAGTGAGGGTTTTGTTGGTGCATTCTTAAGAATTGAACCCTGAGTTTTCCCCTGTGCCAACAGTTTTCTTGAGGTGGTCCATCTTTGCTCTATCCCTTGTTCTACAAGTTGAGGCCACCCTTTCCTATATTTTGCTGTGAGGGGTTCCCAGGCCCAAATTGACACGTCTTTTGTCTAAGCTTCTGCTCAATTTTGACGACATATCGGTAGTTTGCACCCAAGGATGAAATGTCCATAAACTCTATTTCATCCTGTATGTATCTATGTATACCGCCACGATAATTGAGCACTAGATTTCACTCAAGATATTTGATACCCAGCTTGGTGCATAAGGTATGGAAGATATTTGTGAACTCGAGCACTGCTTGGTCTCTTTCTTGCTGTAGTGTGGTCCATTTTGTATATAGGTCATCATAACTTCCAAAGGTAGTATTTTTCCTTAATAGCATCCCTCAAGGACTCCCAGGTGACTGCAACTATAAATAATGAGGGTTCCTATGTTTCCTTCTGCTTGCAAAAAGTTTCCCACCAATCTTTGACAAGGGGAACGACTTTAAGGAGTGAAAAAGTAATATTTTCTCTATTTGAGAAGTTATGGATAGATAAATACCTTTCTATCATATTCAACCATTTTTCTACAACATCTATGTCTATCTGACCCTAAAATATAGGAATATCAAAGTTTATTTTTACCTTGAAGAGGGCGGTGCCTCCATTTGAGGAATATGCATCGCCTGTTGGTATTCGTCGAAGGATTTGCACAAAAATATCCATCATCTCATTCCTCTGTTGCGTGAGGTCTTCCTCGAGCAAAATTTTGAAGGGATCTCTTGTCCCGACGTCTTTATTTTCTCCCACTTGTTGATGGGTCTTAAATCCCTTGATTCAACAGTAGGAACCAAACCCGCCACCGAGGCCCAATTAGACTCTGTAGTGTTTAACAATGTAATGGTTCTCCAGATCTTGAATTATGGCCAAATTATCGATGGGCTTTGTTTTTTCTTGTGAAGTCTCTTCCTTCAGTTAGAACTATTCTCTTATGTGTTTTCTCTTGGGTGGGACTAGTATGAGAGATGAAATCCAATATAAAACAACTTGACAACAAACATGATTAAGTTTTAAACTATTGGGGAAGAGGTTGAGCTTCGGATAACCCACTGCTCAAACATGCACACAATGATTCTATACCACGGGCCTAGTACTAATACATTAACCACGTGAGAATCTAATTATTGTATGAGAAACTAATTATCAGAAAGAAAGAACTTATGTAATAATATAATGGCAAGAAAAATAATTCATCTACCATTACCATTCATCACATAATAACACAATGATTCATCTTCATCATTAAAGAAAAGAACATCAAAACATTTCACCAGATAACTTGACAACAGAATTAATTTCTCTTACTCATTACTGCATCATTCATGAAATAGGATAGGAAATAGTTCTTCTCTATGTCCAATCACATGCATTTTATGAAAATAACTTGTCTCTGGTCTAGAAGACTTCTCATTTCATAGCACCTTCAAAATAATTCTTAATAACCAAAAAGAAAGAGTTGTTACAACAACCATTGACCTTTGACTAATTGGTCTATGTCTTTATTTATAATCTAAAGTTCAACTGAAAATAACGGCTAAGTGCAGTTTAAGAAAAACAAAACTCACCACGTGGCATCATCTTATAACAGTTTCTTTAACAGTCAACCCGAGATATCTCTTGAAAAGGGTGACTTCTCTCGTACTCAAACCAACTCATAAACAATGCTTCACAAGTTTGGGCCCATGGAAATTTGTGTTGTTCCATTGGAGTCGCATGTATTCCCCTGATGTCCATCGAATGCATCTGGTACTTCACCACACAAGATTTCAACTATTGTAGCATGGTGCAGGCTCTGATTAGATGCTTTCCAAATCGTTGCACTTGCCCTGGCCTCGCGTCGCTCATCTTTGCGAGCTCTTCAGTCCATAGAGAATATTGTTTTGCATTTGACTCAACTACGTTGCTCAGGTCGATGAATTTTTCAGGGCTGTCAAACTTAGGGAGTCCGACATCTTTCATTGCTTTGTTGATTTTTCTTCAATGTTTCTTTCGGGTTCCAGAGAAAACTTTGTTCACTAGTTGGAAGGATATTTACTGCAATCGGGATTGGAAAAGTTTAGAAATTACTTACCATGCAAATCATAGTAAGATGTAAACAGAACAATAAACTGATGCGTACCTGTAGAGCTCGTTGGTCTTGAATTTTTAATACTTACATGATCCCAGTCACCCTTTTGAATGAATGGTAATATATTTGTCCACGTTGTCGCTCCTCTTCAGTTTAAATGAGTTACAAATGTGTGCCATAGCATGGAAAATCAGGTACGAAAAATATGAGCATCGAAACCATTACAGTGGTCGATTTCCCCTTGGGGTTGGGAAAGGATGCCACAGTCGAACGTGTGTCTAAGTGTGTGCATGCCCCTAAAAAGGTTGGATATCGTAATAAGGAAGTTGTTAAATGCCTCAGGTCGAGGAAAGTTGTTCCTCTGGAAGCCATATCACCAAGTATGTCAACTATCATTCACTAATAATGGAAGCTAGGGATATTAAACATATTGGAATGATCATACCATATATTCCCTGCAACTCTGATCGATGAGGTTTCATGCGTTCTGGATTGTATCTGTCAGGCAGTTGTGACATGTTAAATATTCAAGACACTCCGTCATGAGGCATGAGTGTTCTTTGGAACGTTCTATTTTTGTTCATCGTTCTACTATAAATTATAGAGGCTCTGTGGGTATTCTACGCATCAGCCGAGTTTATACATCGATATCACTAGTTTTGCGAGTTCAATTCTAGCAAAAATCTATGTCATAGTCTTTTATTCATCCGCAGACGTCTAAGCTAATATTTCATCACATTATGGGATCCCCTTTAAGTAAGAGATAAGTTTTGCGAGGTATCTGAAGTGTCAGGTCTGAGCCCCAACGTGCCTGGGACTCTTTCTTATTGGAATCAAGTGTTGTTGAAGCTTCAAAAGGAGGTACCTACCTTTTCTAAAAAACAGTGTCAGCGTCTCAAGTGAAGGTGGGAGTGGAGAAAAATAAGTCTAAAGGGCATATGTTGGAGGTCGTTCCCTCTCAGTTGGCGACGAAGAACTAGGAGGTATCGACATCGCAGGGTCATGAAGGAAGCACAAATTGGCTCAAGAGACAGCTTTAGGAAGCACAAGATGCGATTGTGTAGCTGTGAAAAGCGCAGGGGATGACGGGGGAGGAGAAAAAGCAAACACTGCAAGGTGCGAGGAGTAGTCCTGGAGAAATTTTGTGTGCAGGAGGTACATGATGGGCGGACTCTAGTTTTTCACTCTCCGAAGTGATCTTTGATAGTTTTCTCTATTTGTTGTGAGGGTTTTCATGATCTCAATCTAACAAGGCCTGTTAGTCAAGGCGTCGGTGGTTTTTATTTGTATGTAACCTGAGCTTGGCGGGAGCCTTAATATATGAGACTTCAAAAATGTTTTGTAGTTGAATGTATTGTATTCCCTCTTTGTATGTAAATATACCATGTTTTTTATCTAAGCTTCTCGTAAATTATGTGATTTTATCATTATCGTTGATTTGTAATTTCATTGATATTTTCCTTTAGAAACTTTCGATGTCGATTGATGCTGACGTGTTGTTACTGACTCGGGGGTTATTAAAAATAAAATCCATAACTCGACTTGTGGGTAGGGTGTAAGGTAGCTAGAGAGGTAGTGGGGGGGGGGCCTAGAGGGCCCATAGTAATAATAGTGGAGGTCATTCAATGTAAGGTGGAATAGGTCCAATATATTATTAAATAAGACCCACTATGGTAGTTAGATATAATAAATGTAAGAGGACTTCTTAGAAGGTTCTACTTCTAGAAGATTCCTCCTCTAGAATGTTCTTAGG
>JZKD02S0212315.1:111333-125527 GCA_000966675.3 Picea glauca | reverse complement strand
TTCTTCATACTGTTATGCTGCTGAGATTGCTAAGGACTCATTCTTTGGCAACACACATTGTAGGCTGCATTTCATAAGCTATTCACCCCTCTCTTGAGTGAATAAGCTTGGAGTTATTTCACCCACACTTTCATCTTTTCTTTGTAAGGATAGAAATCAGTTGAGGGCCTCAAGAGCCTTCCATTGGAGAGGGAAGGGACCCAAGTCCTCTTTCTCCATTGTGTATCTTTGGATTTCATCAATTAGATCAGCTAATACATTGGTGATATTGGTCCATTTACATTTATTTTTCAATTTCTCACATGCTCATAGTTTTTATTAGTTTTAGTTTGATTTTTGTTTATAACTTAGTTGTTTTTCTTTCTAACCTTTTACCTTACAGCTGTCATGCCTAGCAGAGCCCAAATGGGCATGTAAGCACTCATAATTTTCTCACACAGTGACGAATTGGGTGAAACACTATCAATTTCTTAAGTAAATGTTAGTCCCTTTTAAAGTTAAGATGATTTTCACATGTTCAAGAAGAATTTAAATGACTCAACATGAAAACATAAATGATAAGCACAGGTAGCAGTTTCATACTGAAGCACAATCAGACAGTGCAAAATATCAAGTGGTACCCAAAAAGTAAAAATTTGACATAGAACTTTTTAGGGTGTGTTGAGTGCTCAACAAATGGCAATTCACGAGAAGAAAGAAGAATCTTTGCTCCTTCTCCAAGGCTCGGTTGATACGGAAGTTGATGGGGAACCTTGATTGGTTTGACAATCAAAACCTGTTTACCTTTGCATTTGAAGTTCTTTAGTTGATTCTTCCAGGTCTACCCATGAGTTTTTAACCCTTTTCCTCCTTCGTTTCCTTTGACCCTAACTCATGCCCCCTTTTTATGAAATTTTAGCAAAGCACTCATCGGCATGAAGCCTTCAATTACCTATACTCACTTGCTTTGGCGTCTCTCCACTGCCAAGGAGCATCCATAGTCCCAGCAAAGTCACCCCGACATCACAGACCTTTCTCCAATGCCATCATGCATCCATAGCCTCGACGAAGAATATGCATACCCTCTCCTACATTTCACTCTTTTCATAATACCAATTTTATTTCAGCATGACACCCTGAGTGAGAAGGAGAGGATGATGTCTATTTATTTCACAAGGTGAGATGATCAAGGTGGATCCTTTGCTAACTTTGTTTTCTGGGTTGATGTAGTTCTTTCCAACTTTCCTTCTTTCCTTAAGGTCTTACCAAACCACCAAGTAGACACTTCTGACATTTATCTAGAGTTCTTCATTTGGTGAGGTTTAGATAGAGGACTCCTCAAAGCGACTGCAGATTCTCCTATGCTTCTTGTGTTTGTAAGTGAGCGATAAGTTAGGAACAGAGTTCACTATGTCGAATGTTTTGAGATCAACCACTGTCCTGCTAAATGCAACTTTCAAAATCACAGAAATCCAGGTAGAAAAAGAAAATAACAATTCGGTAATTGTGAAAACACTCAGACAAAAATTAAAACACTCAATCTTTATATATATATATATATATATTAGAAGTAGTTTTTTAGGGCTTGGCCATTTACTAGGAGGGCATCAAGTTCCCCCCTCAGATTTTGCGACCGATAAGTGCTTGCCCCAATCTTCTCAGCCACCTGGAAAGGTCCAAGACATAGATTATGAAACTTAGAATGCTTCCCTTTTGAGTCATTTTCCATGTCCCACTTCAGGACTAAGTCTCCTACTTCAAAGTTCTTTTCTTTAGCCTTATGCTTATCGAACCATCTTTTCACTATCTATTGGTGAGCTAGGAACTTTGAATTGGCCTTTTATCTCTCAAATTTGAGCATGAGTAGAGTGTTTATTCTTTGTTGTATGGTTGACGAAGGTTATTCACTGGAATCTTGGGCTAGTTGAAGAGATGGAAGATAGAGCCCATTTGGGAGGATGGCTTCTTGCCCGTAAACCAGAAAGTACAGGGAATTTCCTATAGCTTCCTTGGCTATGAATATTTCGGCCCACTGGGCCTTATGGAGTAAATTATGCCCATTCCTTTGGTTATCTATGACAGTATTTTTTAATATCCTCACTAGGTTCTTGTTAGTTGATTATGCCACACCATATCCTTGTGGATAATAAGTTGTAGAGTATCTGATTATGATTCCTTTGTCCAGAGAAAACTCCATCAATAGGGTGGAAGAAAAATAGGTTGCATTATCAAAGACCAGGACAGAAGGGACACCAAACCTTGTGATTAGTTGTTGTTCTATGAATTGGATTACCACCTTCTTGTTTACATGAGTCAGAGGAATGGCCTCTACCCATTTCGTGAAATAATCGGTTGCAATAAGAATGTACTTGTGCTGTTTTGAAGAGTTGGGTGTAATTTCTCCTATGATATCCAACCCCCATTGCTCAAAAGGCCTAGAAATAGTCACAGGTTGGAGTGGGACTGCTACTCTCTTCTCCCTCCCAGTGCTCATTTGACAGGTTTTACAATTTTTAGTGTAAGAATGAGCATCTTTGAACAAGGTGGGCCAATAATAGTCGACTCTCAGGATCTTATGAGAAGTGGTATTTCTTGCGAAATTTCCACCTGTAGGTCCATCATGGAGCTCCTTCAGCACTTTTTCCACATCTTCACATTCGAGACATCTTAGTAGTACCCCATCATAATTAATCCGGAAGAGTACCAAACTTATAAGGTGATATTGTGCAGATTTTAACCTGAGGGATCTCCTTTCCCTAGGGTTGAGATTCTCTAAACAAGTCTCGTGGTGTAGGAGATAAAATAAATCCTTATACCAATACGCATGTCCTGGGGAGATGTATGATACTTTGCCACACCATAGTGCCATTTCATTCTCCCATCCATAATCTTCATTTATTTGGTCCTGGGATTCGGCTACAAGTTTGCATAGCCCTTGTCCTTTTACTAGTTTGGCAGGTTTTATATCTAGATCAAATTCTTGGACTATTGTCATCTAGTTCCCTCTTCTTTCTCCCATTTCTTGCTGAGTAAACAAGGATCAGACCACTAGATGTGGCACAATTACCTTGGTGTGGTTCTTGAGAATGTAAGACCTAAAGTGTTTTACTGCCTTATATACCACATAGGCATGTTTGTCTATAGAAGGATAATTGAGCTGAGCTCCTTGAAGATTAGTGCTCATGAATGACACTGGGGATTTGTTGTTATCATCATCCTTCTGAGTCAAAACTACAACTAACGATTGGTTGGAGGTGAAAGTATAGAGGAAGAAGTCTCTATTGAAATCGGGACTTCATAACACCGAGGCCTGAGATATAACAACTTTAATATTACTAAAAGAATCTGTCCACTCATCATCCCACTTAAATTTGACATTCTTGCGAATCATCTTTTGTAGGGGTTTGATGATTTCTGCGAAATCGGGAGTGAATTTCCTCACAAAATTGATTTCCCGAAAAAGGACTGCATAGCTTTCTTGTTATGGGGAAACAGGAGTTGAGCTATGGCTTTAATCCTTTCTGGGTCTATGCGAATGCCTGCTTGAGATATAATGTGGCCTAAAAACTTACCTTCCTTGACACCAAAGATAGTTTTCTTAGGATTTAAGGTTATACCGTATTTCCTACAACTTTCGAAAATATGATTTAAGTGTTGGATGTGCTCCTTTATATTCTTTGAATAAGAAGTTACGTCGTCTAGATACACCACCACACACTTGTTGATTAGTCCCCAAAAATCTATGTCCATGACCCTTTGGAAGGTTTATCCTACGTTTATTAAGCCAAAAGGCATGCATTTATAAGAGAAGGTTTCCCACTTGGTTTGGAAGGTGGGTTTTGAACGATCTTCCTACGAAACCAGAACTTGGTTGTAACCTGAGAAACCATCTAGCAGAGAGAAAATATCTGAGCCAGACACAGTATGCAGAAGTTATTCCATCGATGGGACTAGGTAATTGTCCTTTTATTAAGCTCTGTTGAGGTTCCTAAAATCTACGCACAGGCAGATTTCTCCTAACTGTTTCCTCATTGAGACAAGATTTGCTACCCATGTGGAATGCCTAACCTAGAAAATGATCTTGGCATCTAAAAGTTTCTTTAATTCCTTATACATTAGAGGTTCCAGGGATGGGTGATACTTTTAGAGTTTATGTTGGAAAGGTTTCACTTCGAGTTTTAATGTGATAGTGTGTTGAATGATGCGGTTATCATACGTTTTCAGATCTCGATAGGACCATGCGAAGACATATTGGTATTGTCTGAACAATTTGAGATAAGCTTTCCTTTCCTCCTTAGATATAGTCTTTCTAAGATTCACATTCTTTGGGTTTTCTAGGGTCCCAAGATTTATGGTTTCATGCAAGGCGCAAGAGATACCAGTCTTTGCATTTTTAGGCCCCTTAAATTGCTCTTTCAGATCAAACAAATTTTCTAGATTAGTTATCCCTTTCAAGATTGTGCGAGACCTCGATTTGTCAACAAGTTATTCTGTCCGAGGATCAGTCTCTGTTGATTTCTCTTGGAATACTTCATCATCAATAGCCAAATCTTTGAATTTGTCTTGGTTGGTCAAGAAGTTTATGATCTATTCATATCCTTCAAAGACTTTCCAATTAGAAATGTTATTAAGCACCGACGGCTTGTAGATCAGATCCACGGTCAATCGGGAGGTTTCATAATCCTCTAGAGGAGACAAACTAGAGGTAGCTATGGCCAGGGATTCAACAAGAATATTCTTTTCTCTAGGGATCGCTCTATTGTTGAAGTCTTCAAAATGCTCTATTACCCTATGCACCTCATGTTGATAATTATTTAGGTGCAGGGAATTGCAATGTATAGTATTTCTTACTTGTCTAACAATAATTGCAGAGTCTTCGAAAACATTCAATTCTTCGACATTCAAATCTATGGCTTTCTTTAATCCTTGTAATAGATATTCATATTTGGTAGTGTTGTTGGTACATTCGATTTCTATCCTACATGATAGGAAATGGCGTTTACCTTTAGGATCAATGAGGATGCACCCTGCTCCTGACCCTTCTTGCGATTTAGATCCATCAAAATAGAAAGTCCAAATTTGTGAATGACAATCGCTCTTTTCCATTCTCTTGTTAATTTCTTGCTCTCCGATCTTTTGTTCTGTAATATCCAACACAAGGTATTGATAGAAGAGGGTGTCTCCTGTCGGTATCAGCGAATTCTCTTGAAAAACCATTTCATAGTTTTGAGTGAGAGGGATGTTGGACAAGAGAGGAGAAAAGTTTCTGAAGTGGGAATCGTTGGAATAATTGCTAAACACAGGGAAATATGTGGATGAGGGTTCATTCGGGGTTTCTAGATCAGTGACCATATGTTTTAGGTATCTCTCCCTATCGATTATGATCATGTTCTTGTATCCCTTCAGTGGTATCCGGAGGTGTGCCCAGTCTGTACTGAAGTATCCATTTATCTTTTCAAACCAATATCGACTTAGTAATAACCCATAGGCCTATGGAATATCTACTACAGTGATGTCAATCACTTGCACAAACTTGGGGTGTGTCACTATTTTGATCATTACATCCTTAAGTTCTCCCATGACCTTGACCTGGGTTCTGTCTAGTTGTATGACATGTTTATCACTCTTGAGAGGAACGAAATTTAATTTTTTGCAAATAGACAAGGGAATAACGTTGGAAGACGCTCCATAATCTACCAAACAATTTTGAAGGCTTCTATTGAAGACTTCAAACGTTAAGAGGAACGGTGGGACAATTTTTTTTTCCTTTCTATCTTTCGAGCAAGTGTTCACAATTAGTTTGCTCACTAGATATGTGGGAGATAGATTTATTTCCTAACCATTGCCTGTGGTCAAGTTTTCTACTGATTTCAAAGCTTGTAACAGAAATTCCTTCTGCTGAGGAATTTTGCATATGTCCATAACTGATATATTAGCCTTTAACTTCTTCAAATCTTCCACCATGTTGTAATCTAGTTTGGGCGATTCCCGGGTATGGATGCTTATGGGGTTTTTACCGAGAGTGAAAGGGGATCTCAAGTGATCGATAGTTTCTCTACTCTTCGAGGTCTGGGTGGCATCGATATCTTTTGAGACAGGTGGACCTTTACTGGATGTTTATACCACTGAGATTTCTACAAGCTGCTCTTGAGGCTCAAACATGTCATCGGAAGGCATGATCAGGTCAGGATCCCATATCAGCATGGTTGTATCTTATGGTGGATCAATCTCTTCCTGGTCAGCAATGTTCATAACTGAACTGCTTGGTTGTTCAGTCAAGGATACTTCATCTAGAAACTGATTGGTTGTCAAATTCATGGTATGTACCCATTGAGGGAAGTCTCTTTCGGAGTGGTTTCCTGGTGATAATTACAGAAAGAATCAAATGCTACATTCCCTAGATCAATATTTAAGTTGGTTGGGGGAGGTTCAATTGATTTTAATGACAAGTTTCTTTTAAAGAAAGGCTTATAGGGCCTTTGTCCTTGGTTTCCCTCTCCTACATTTCTCTTCATTTCTATGATCTCGTTTGATAATTTATTAACCATGCGTTGTAGGTATTCTATGTCTTTTTTACCCTTGTCGGGAGTCTGTTCTGATTACTTTCCCGACGACCTAGTCAAAAGGAGTCCTCTCTTGAGAGGAGGCTGAACTTATTTCTTTACTAGAGAGGCTTGGCCTTCTTTACACGCTTTCATCTGGAATTCTATCGTTTTGGATTCTTCAAAAGTTTCAGCCAAGGTTCGCTTGGCGGCCCTTTTTAAAAACATAGAAATAGAAGTCAGGAGTGCATAAGCATAAACCTTGATTTGCAACTCTTGAATTGGTTTAGCCATGGGATGGACTTTTTTTAAGATGGTCGTGAATATTTGATTGAAATATTTGACCCTTTCTTTAAAACTCATGGTGGTTGTGAGCAACTTAGCCATCAGATCTCCCGTAGTAGTTTCCTCTGCAAATTTATCTAGAAACTCTTTTTGGAACTTTGTCTAGCTGGTTATAGATCCTAATGGCATATTAAAATACCATGTGGAAGCTGAATTTTCAAACATATAGGGGAAATGTCTGCATACTACGTCTTCATGTTGGACGTTCATAAGCCTGATTGCTAATATAAATTTCTTGATATGATCTCAAGGCAATCCAGAGGTTTCGGGATCGAACTTAGGAAGCAATTTCTCTGGATGACAAGGAAGGTTATGAATTGGTCCTGGAAGGGCCAAAGTAGCTCTGGCTAACTAGGGTTGATTGTTCAGAGGTGGGTTCTCACTTTCATCATTATGGTCATTTTTGCGTTCCATATCTTCAATATCTGAGTTAAACTCTTCCTCTTTTGAAAAATCCTCTGGTTCAGAAATGTCGTCGGTTGGTATTTCAGGTATCAAATCAAGAGGTTCTTGAATTTCAATGACTGCAAAATCTATTAAGTCTTCTACCGAGTGTACGAAAACCTCGTCGAGAGTACTAATCATTGGCCTTCTTTATTGTTTTTTTTGAGGGAGTATGGGAGATAAGGACAATGCACCGACTTGTCGGGCATAGGCTCTTGTGATTCTTCTGAATTGATTTACTTCCTCGTGAGGAAGAGCGTAAGGTATTTCAGAGTGAAAAGATTCTTTCTCGAGCTGGGGTGAGTTACTCTTTTCAGGAATACTCAGCATGTGTGGGTTGTCTTTTGAATGACTAGCCATGCATGTGGGATGTTACAAATCTGTAGGTTGTTTGAAATGCTATATAAAATAAATATTCAGTCGTTCATTCTCAGGCCCTCCTTCTAGCGCCAATTCTATTGATGGGTCTTAAATCCCTTGATTCAACAGTAGGAACCAAACATGCCACTGAGTCCCAATTAGACTCTGCAGTGTTTAACAATGGAATGGTTCTATAGATCTTGCGATCCGGCCAAATTATCAATGGGATTTGTTTTTTTTTGTGAAGGCTAACTATTCTCTTTTGTGTTTTCTCTTGGGTGGGACCGGTATGAGAGATGGAAGCCAGTATAAATCAACTTGATAACAAACATGATTATGATTTAAACTATTGGGAAAGAGGCTTAGGTTGGGATAAACCATTGCTCAAACATGCACACAATGATTGTATACCACGGTCCTAGTACTAATACATTAACCATGTGAGCATCTAATTACTGTCTGAGAAACTAATTATCAGAAAGAAATCACATATGTACTAAAATAATGGAAAGAAAAATAATTCATCTACCATAACCATTCATCACATAATAACACAACGATTCATCTTCATCATTAAAGCAAAGAACATCAAAACATTGCACCAGATAACTTGACAACAGAATTAATTGCTCTTACTCATTACTGCATCATTCATGAAACAAGATAGGAAATAGTTATTCTCCGCATCCAATCACATGCATTTGATGAAAATAACTTGTCTTTGGTCTAGAAGGACTTCTCAATTCATAGCAGCTTCAAAATAATTCTTAACAACCAAAAAGAAAGAGTTCTTACAACAAACATTGACCTTTGACTAATTGGTCGATGTCTTTATTTATAATCTAAATTTCAATTGAAAATAAATGCTAATTGCAGTTTAATCAAAACAAAAATCTCCATGTGGCATCATCTTCTAATAGTTTCTTTAACAGTCCACCTGAGATATCTCTTGAAAAGGGTGACTTCTCTCGTACTCATACCAACTAATAAACAATTATTCACAAGTTTGGGCCCATAGAAATTTGTGTTGTTCCATCAGAGCCGCATGTATTCCCCTGATGTCCATCGCATGCACCTGGTACTTCACCAGATTGGAGTTCAACTGTTGTAGCATGGTTCAAGATCTGATTGGATTCTCTACAAATCATTCACTTGCCCTGGCCTCGCGTCGGTCATTTTTGCAAGCTCTTCGATCCATAGTGAATCTTGTTTGGCATGAGACTCAACTACGTTGCTCAGGTCGACAAAGTTGTTGGGGGTTCCGAAATCGGGGAGTCTGACATCTTTCATTGCTTTCTTGATTCTGCTTCGATGTTTATTTCGAGTTCCTCAGGAGGTTATGGAGAAAACTTTGTTTGGTAGTCGAAAGGATCTTTCCTGCAATTGGGATTGGAAAAGTTTTGAAATTACTTATCATGAAAAACATAGTAATATGTAAACAGGACAATAAACTGATTTGCAACTGTAGATCTTGTTAGTCTCGATTGTTTAATACTTACGTGATCCTAGTCACCCTTTTGAATGACCAGTAATATCTTTGTCTGCATCATCAATCCTATTCAGTTTAAATGAGTTACAACCGTGCACCATAACGTGGCAAATCAGGTACAATAGAGATGAGCATCGAAACCATTACAGTGGCCAATTTCCCCTTGGGTTTGGGAAAGGATGCCAGAGCCGAATGTGTGTCGAAGTGTGCGCACACCCCTCAAAAGTCACATACCATAATAAGGAAGTCGTTAAATGCCTCAGGTCGAGGCAAGTTGTTCCTTTAGAAGACATATCACCAAGTGTGTCAACTATCATTAGCTAATAATGAAAGTTGGGGAGATTAAAGAGATTGGAATGATCATACCATATATTCCCTGCAACTCCGATCGACGATGTTTCATGCATTTTGGATTGTATTTGTTGGGAAGTTGTGACGCGTTAAATATTCAAGACACCCTGTCGTGAGGCATGAGTGTTCTTTGGAACATTCTGTTTTGGTTCATCATTCTGCTATAAATTATAGAGGCTTTGTGGGGATTCGACACATAAACTGAGTTTATACATCGGTAGCATTGGTTTTGCGAGTTCAATTCTCGTAAAAATATGTATCATAGTCTTTTATTCATCTGCAGGCATATAAGACAATATGTTTTCACTCTATGGGATCCCCTTTAAACAAGGGACAGGGTTTGTGAGGTAGTCGGAGCACCAGGTCTAAGCCCCAACATGCCTGGGACTCTTTCTTATTGGCATCAAGTGTCCTTGAAGCTTCAAAAGGAGGTACCTAACTTTGCTCGAAAACGGTGTCAATGTCTCAAGCAGAGCTGGGAGTGGAGAAAAATACGTTTGAAGGACATATGTTGGAGGTCGTTCCCTCTCAACCACAGAAACCGTGGAGGAGGGGAAGGCCTAGAAAAAATAAGGAAATAGGAGGAGAAGACCACCTCCCAATTGAGTTGAGTGCACACCCGACCACTGAGTAGTTTATAATGCACACGACCTGGTTGGATCCTATCAGGACTACCAATCAAGGAAGTGGGAGATGAATGGGGAGGGAAAAGACATCGGGTTCTCCTATTGGAAGTCCCATCCAACAGCTAGAGCGGACCCAACTCGCCATAGCCTAAATTTATCAAGAAAATAGATTATTGGTAAGACAGTTGGTGGCAAAGAACCATGAGGTATCAACATCACAAGGTCATGAAGGAAGCACAAATTGGCTCAAGAGACAACTTCAGGAAGCACAATATATGATTGTGCAGCTGCGTGAAGCGTAGAGGATGACAGGAGAGGAGAAAAAGAAAACACTGCAAGGTGTGAGGAGTATTCTGGGAGAAAGTCCATCTGAAAGAGGTACATGATGGGAGGACTCTTCTTTTTCACTCTCTGAAGTGACGTATGATAGTTTTCTCTGAGGGTTTTAACATTCTCAATATAACTGGTTTGGTTAGTCATGTCGTCGATCATTTTTATTTGTATGTAACCTAATCTTGGCGGGAGCCTTAATATATGAAACTTCAAAAATGTTTTGTAGTTGAATGTGTCGTGTTCCCTCTTTGTATGCAAATCTACCATGTTTTTTTATCTAAGCTTCTTCTAAATTATATGATTTTATAATTATTGTTGTTCTGAGTTACTTTGTAAGTTCGTTGATATTTTCCTTTAGAAACTACCAATGTTGATTGATGTTGACGTGGCGTTACTGACTCGGGGGTTATTAAAATTAAAATCTAGAACTTGGCTTGTGGGTAGGGACTACACTTGGGGCTTCGTTCACGTTGAACGCACTAAAAGAGATAGATATTGTGACTTCCAATGCCGAGATGGCATCGGGGATCGTCGTAAAAAAGTAAAATTAGTGCGTAGTTTTCTTTGTGGGTTATCATCGTCATAAATTCCCGACGTCGAAAATATTTTGAAAGTCTGTGATCGGTGATATCACCTTTACTTCACGTGACACTTATTCTTTTAATCTTTTGCCAATGTCGAATGGATCAGTCTTTGGTGATATCTTTAGTGAAGCTTATTCCCGAAGATGAGAGACCTCCTTCTGCTGACGCCGATGAAATTTGGCACTCGGCTATTTTGGTTTTCTTAAGCGATTTTCGTCGCTTTTGATCTTTCTCGATGCCAAATTTTCTAAGCGTGTCGGGGAAAACTTTAGACTGTCGATTCCTTAAGTAAATGTTATTCCCTTTTAAATTTAATATTATTTTCACATGTTCAAGAAGACTTTAAATGATTCAACATGAAAACATAAATGATAAGCACAAACAACAGTTTCATACTGAAGCGCAATCAGACAGTGCGAAAGATCAAGTGGTACCCAAAAAGTAAAAATTTGACATAGACCTTTTTAGGGTGTGTTGAGTTCTCAACACCGCCATGAGAGGTCTCTTGGGCATGCGAGATATTTTATGTTCAAGAGAAACAAGCTCGAGACCCAATTCTTTGTATCCTGACCTCATTGGGGACATGCATTAAGAAAGACAAGGAGAAGACCGCACTGATACCACTGATCTAGATTTTATGAGAAGAAAGAAATGAATACATATTATTATCAAAATATGCTTAACAAAAAATAAAATATAGGGAGTAAAATCAGTTTCAATTCAATAAGGAAATAAGCTCAAACTGTAAAATGCAGTGGAAAACAAGCTTGCTAGAATGGTGGCAACTTATCTCTGAGAAGAGATGTGGCGGTTGTGCTCATTCACCAGAAATATCATTACAATGAGGCTCTCAAGTGTTAGGACCACACAATGTACCTTTTTACTCACACTTTTTTCTACCTTTACACCTTGTTTCACTCACATTTAAACTAACATTATCATCTTACCCTATCTTTCCAGAGGTATACAACGTCTCTTCTCTTTACTATATGTTTAATCTGTTTTACATACAATTTTACATTACTCTCGTACTTAACCATTGATCAGAAATGTATAAGTGCTGAAACAGTTCGAACTGCAGATTAGCATTGAGGCCCATTGCCGAAATAGATAAAGCACGCAACCCCGTGGCTGAAACAACAACTCACACAATTCGTGGTCAACGATGCTGAAACTCACACAAAAGAAGTTGTTACACAGTCTGTGGTCAACGATGTTGAAACTCTCACAGAAGAAGCTGTCAAACAGTCTGTGGTCAATGATTCTTAAACTCACACAGAAGAAGTTGTTACACAGTCCGTGGTCAATGATGTTGAAACTCACACAGAAGAAGTTGTTACACAGTCTGTGGTCTACGATGCTGAAACAACAACACAAACTGTTACATTGACCACAACAGTCACACCTTGAGCTAGCATTAACCATCGCTGATTCCTGAGACCAAGTTGTCGAAACAGTTAGAATGCAAATCCCGTGGCTGAAATAGCCCGTGATTCGCGATGCTGAAACAACATACAACAGCCGTAACAAGAAGACAAATAAAGAAGTTGTTACTCCAGCTACCACAGGGACACCTCACTCAACACTTGTAATAGCATTCTGTTGTGAGAGACTAGGGTGTCCTATTCTAGTTTAGAAAGTCTATCTGACTAAGAATAGGACTGAGATATACACCTATAATTTGTTGATCAAATTGTATCGAAGGGATTCTCCTCTTTAAATAAGAGGAAATCACCATTAAAGGGATATTCATCTTCTATTTTTTCTAAGAAGGATTTACAGAGAAGGATGTATTTCATTTTAGATTGTAATATGATACATTGTCAGATGAATAAAATACTGTTCTGAGCATTTCTCTCTAGTCCCTTTCATTTCAGGGGAATCTTGTGAGAAGGGAGGGCCCACCTTCTTCACAATATTCACCCATTAGCTTTGTAGTGTGTTAGTATTATTTATGTTCATGCTTTGATTAAATTATGTTTTGCTAAAACACTACTTTACTGAAACACTACTTTACGGAAATCTGTCTTGTTGTTACATTGTTTTCATATGATTCATGCTTGGGTAACTGTTAATCATTCTAGTTAGCAACTTTTCTTGGTGAATTTATGAAAGATTTATAATCAGAGATAGGTGCTGAAGATTCCTTCTTAGGAATTAGGGTCATGTGCTCTATTTGAGATAGTTAGCTTCAGTACATGTCAATTATTTTAATGAGTTCGAAAGTGTGCTAATCAGAAACAGGTGTTGAAGATTCCTTCTTAGGAATTAGGGTCTTGTTCTCTGTTAGAAGTTAGTCTTCAGTGTGTGTCAATCATTTCAGTTAAGCAATGAATTCATGAAGTGTGATGATCGGAAACAGGTGTTGAAGATTCATGCTTTGGGAATAGGGTCCTTTTCTCTGGTTACAGAATAGTTGGTCTTTCCTATTGCATCATCTTGTTTTTATTTTAATGTAATCCAGGATTCTTCAATTAATCATTTGTTTAAACTTTGAGCTCTGCAATAGGTAGGTTGTTTTTCTATAAGTCGAGTTAGAACTTCATTTTGTTCAAGGCAAAGTGTGATTAATATGTTTTTAATACAACTCTAGGTTGATTTTGAGATTGATCATATATAGTGCGTGGTTACCTTTGAAATAACAGACTTCACTGGTTGACAATTTATGTAGCACTTGATCATTTAATTAAATAAGCAATTATAGTGACCAACATTTTGGCGTCGTTGTTGGGGAAGGTAATTGTAGATTTCAAAAGAAATTATGATTTTTCAGATACAAAGATTGCATGAGAGGATGCGGAGACCCCAAAGACACTGACCCTATAGGTGGCAGGGGCAGAGGAAGAGGAGGAAGAAAGACTTATATTGACGAGATTATATCAAAGTCTGAATCTGTTGCTCAACGACCAAACCTTCGGAAACAAAAATCCCAGCCTTCATTTTAAGCCAACTTTGAAATGGAGAAAGAATTTTGGAGTCTTGATACAATCGAGAAACCAGCAGGAAACATTGAGGATAGAGCAAGAGCAGCAGGGGAGAAGACAGAAGAAAACATGGATGAGTACAATGAAGAATTGCATCATGAAGAACAGGTAGGTCCTGAAGGAGAGGTAAATGATGAAAACTCTTTCTCCACATTAG
>JZKD02S0212315.1:64278-98543 GCA_000966675.3 Picea glauca | reverse complement strand
TAGTTGGAGTTGTTTCCCTTATCTTTTCCTCTGATCATCATTTTAAATATTAAAGATCCAGTGAGTGTGTTATCTCTCCCTGTGAAGGATTTCTTTGGCATTTCTGGTTGTTTCTCAGATTTGATTAATTACAGACCCCATAGCCTAATGGATGTGTTAGCTGTCTCAACCAATTTATAAACCCTTTTATAACAAAACACACTCGTTCTTCATAACTAGCCTAATATTTCTGCAAACAAAGCTACATCATACAGAGAGATCCCTCTCTGAGTCTTGGAGGGCTAGATCCAAGACTCGAAGCGGTTCTGATGTTGCCTCTGTGATTGCCTTTTCAGCCTTGGGCAAATTACAGAGCGCTAACAGCTGAAACACAAGAACCAGCTGCTGATATTGTTATTAAGACACAGGAATATAGAAATGGAAGAAAGAGTCTGATGTTACACAGGCCAAAAGCTTGCAAGAACACAGATAGATATGGATAAATCATATCTACTCAAATTGGGAAGATTTGGAGCAAACACGCCAAGAATCTCATTCCCTTAAGAAATAGAATAAGGATCTAAAAGGCAGATTTCTCCCGATATTTGACTTGGCACAAAAGCTATTGGCTGGAAGAAAAACATCCTGCAATTACTCTTTGTTCCTTATGGAACGACTTACATGGTTTCAGATCAAATTAGTCAACGAAGGCAGACCCCATACAGTATTAAATCCAGCAGATTTTATTAAAACCTTTGCAAAAGCCTCTGCTATGGATCAACACCTCCTCTGTGAGGCATATTTTCATAATGAGGCCATCCCTGAAAATCGACAGCTAAACCTTAACCCTCTTGTCAATAACATCCATATTAGGGAACTCACCTCCTTCCTTAACAATCATATTATATGGCAGGATGAATTCCTAGATGCCAGGCACAATGAGGATAATCACCTTCTTTGGATAAGGCCAGAACCACAAAATGTTGCCACCTTTGTTACAGAGTATTATCAGTTTTTAAAGAAACTAGGGATGACTCAACACATTCAGCAATTACAGACATCAGTGTTTCAGGAGTGTCAACATCTCATTAAATCAACAGAGATTGTTTCCCTACAGGCAAATAACATGTTTTGGCAACAGTCTACTGAGAAAAGACAGGAAAACAACCCTTTTAGCCCCACTAATCTTGAGATAGCACTCTCTAGGGTACCTAGCTACATCAAGTGTGTTTAGTAATGTGTTGAAAGTTGGATAGGGTACTAGTTTCATTTTCCTATCCTTTGGATGCCAGCAGAGAAATATCAAATTCATTATAAGTTTCCCAAGAAGACCAAAACAACATCTTGGAAAAGGTTACAACGTGTTCAAGGGTTCAGAGCTCCAACAGACATCACCTTCCACAACTACTGCTTGAGTAACTTGCACGCTCAAAGTCGGTATTCAGATTCTGATTCAGAGTGAAGTTGCCTGAGGACATGCAACATCTTAAGTTGGGGGGGATGTTAGGACCACACAATGTACCTTTTTACTCACACTTTTTGCTACCTTTACACCTTGTTTCACTCACATTTAAACTCACATTATCATCTTACCCTATCTTTCCATAGGTATACAACGTCTCTTCTCTTTACTATATGTTTAATCTGTTTTCCATACAATTTTACATTACTCTCATACTTAACCATTGATCAGAAATGTATAAGTGCTGAAACAGTTCGAACTGTAGATTAGCATTGAGGCCCATTGCTGAAATAGATAAAGCACACAACCCCGTGGCTTAAACAACAACTCACACAGAAGAAGTTGTTACACAGTCTATGGTCAATGATGCTGAAACTCACACAGAAGAAGTTGTTACACAGTCTGTGGTCAACGATGCTGAAACTCACATAGAAGAAGCTGTTACATAGTCTGTGGTCAACGATGTTGAAACTCACACAGAAGAAGTTGTTACACAATCTGTGGTCAACGATGTTGAAACTCACACAGAAGAAGTTGTTACACAGTCTGTGGTCTACGATGCTAAAACAACAACACAAACTGTTACATTGACCACAACAGTCGCACCTTGAGCTAGCATTAACCATCGTTGATGCCTGAGACTAAGTTGCCGAAACAGTTAGAATGCAAATCCCGTGGCTGAAACAGCCCATGATTCGCGATGTTGAAACAACATACAACAGCCGTAACAAGAAGACAAATAAAGAAGTTGTTACTCCAGCCGCCACAGGGACACCTCACTCAGCACTTGTAATAGCATTCTATCGCAAGAGACTAGGGTGTCCTATTCTAGTTTAGAAAGTCGATCCGACTAAGAATAGGACTGAGATATACACCTGTAATTTGTTGATCAAATTGTATCGAAGGGATTCTCCTCTTTAAATAAGAGGAAATCACCATTAAAGGGATATTCATCTATTTTTTCTAAGAAGGATTTACAGAGAAGGATGTATTTCATTTTATATTGTAATATGATACATTGACAGATGAATAAAAGATTGTTCTGAGCATTTCTCTCTAGTCCCTTTCGTTTCAGGGGAATCTTGTGAGAAGGGAGGGCCCACCTTCTTCACAAGATTCACCCATTAGCTTTGTAGTGTGTTAATATTATTTCTGTTCATGCTTTGATTAAATTTTATTTTGCTGAAACACTACTTTACTGAACTCTTCTTTGTTGAAACACTACTTTACGGAACTCTGTCTTGTTGTTACATTTCTTTCATATGATTCATGCTTGGGTAACTATTAATCATTCTAGTTATCAACTTTGCTTGGTGAATTTATGAAAGATTTATAATCAGAGACAAGTGTTGAAGATTCCTACTTAGGAATTAGGGTCCTGTGCTCTATTTGAGATAGTTAGCCTTCAGAAAATGTCAATTATTTTAATGATTTCATGAAAGTGTGCTAATTAGAAACAGGTGCTGAAGATTCCTTCTTAGGAATTAGGGTCATGTTCTCTGTTAGAAGTTAGTCTTCAGTGTATGTTAATCATTTCAGTTAAGCAATGAGTTCATGAAGTGTGATAATCGGAAACAGGTGCTAAAGATTCCTGCTTTGGGAATAGGGTCCTGTTCTCTGGTTACAGAATAGTTGGTCTTTCTTGTTGCAGCATCTTGTTGTTATTTTAATGTAATCCAGGATTCTTCAATTAATCATTTCTTTAAACTTTGAGCTCTACAATAGGTAGGTTGTTTTCCTATAATTCGAGTTAGAACTTCAGTTTGTTCAAGGCAAAGTGTGATTAATATGTTTTTAGTACAACTCTAGGTTGCTTTTGAGATTGAGCATATATAGTGCGTGGTTACCTTTGAAATAACAGACTTCCCTGGGTTGACAATTTATGTAGCACTTGATTGTTTAATTAAATAAGCAATTATAGTGACCAACATCAAGGACATTTTACAATAAACAAGAATGTCAAAAACCATATACATCCAAAAACCTAACCCTAGGAGATGAAGTGCCAAAAGTCATGTGGGCCCTGTTTGGGTAAGTTAGTACCTCAACTTCCTGGGGTCGTAACTTTTGCATACAATCTCGGTTTTAGGCACATGATAGCCCGTTGGAAATTTCTATTCGAGGAATACACCTATTATTTGTGGTGAGGCCTAAAAATGTTATTTAGGGCCTCAAAACGTCCCCGGAAGTTAGGGACCCGAAAACTAGGAAAAAACGGTCGAACTGGAAAACTTCCAAAATGAGCAAGTTGGAATAGGTGGGAGGCCACCGACATCCATCTGGATCAGGTCATCTATCCTGGCTTGTGATAGCCCAAAAAATATTGCAGGTCGGTTATTTTTGGCCATCAAATTTTAAATTTTGTGTTGAAGCAGTCAAGAAGTGTCACCCTTGCCAAGTGTTTGCTCAGAAAATGTGCTCGCAACCATCCTTCTTCACCCAGTAATCACCGTCGATCCCTTCACCAAGTAGGGGGGTATATTTTATGGACTATAAACCATATTTGGTTGGGTAGCATCACATATCATTGTGGCCTTGGATTACTTTACTAAATGGGTAGAGGCCATGCCTACCGTTAAATCTGATGGTAATATTGTAACATTCTTTGTATTCAACCAAATTATATCCCGGTTCAGAATCCCAAAAGAGATTGTCACTGATCATGGAAGTCACTTTCAAAATGAAATGATGAAGGAATTAGCATCAAAACTGGGGTTTAAGCATGGTAATTCTTCCCCTTATTATCCCTAGGAAAATGGACAAGTCGAAGCAGTGAATAAATCTCTCAAGACCATATTGTAAAGAATTGTCAACCAGAGTAAATATGACTTGCATCTGATGATTTACCCTATGCTTTGGGCATATCGAACTTCGGTAAATACTTCCACTAGATTTTATCCTTTTCAGTTAGTACATGGCATGGAGTCGATCCTTTCAATTGAATGAAAAATCCCTTACCTCAAACTCGCAATTGAGATCCTACCTGACACATCTGATATTGAAGAACGCCTTGTGCACCTAGAGAATCTCAATGAGAAGCGTTGAGATGCCTCTACAACTATCGAAGTGAATAAATGATGTGTTAAGTTTTAGTATGATAGGTATGTTTTTCCTCGACAATACGTTGAGGGTGACTTGGTTCTCCTATATGACGAAGCCAAAGAATCACAGTGGGAAGGAAATTTCAACCACATGTGGCACGATCCTTAAATCATGCGACATTTTTTACAAAAAGGAGCCTATGAATTGGAAGATTATGAAGGGAATATGTCGGATGATCCTAGAAATGGTCTCTATCTTAAAAAATATTACGCTCGATCCCTCAGGCTTGGGCGTGACCTTATGTATACTAGTGTATCTTAGTGTATATATCTTTTCCTTTGTGTCATTGGATTTCTTATTAAGTTTTCCCTTGGTTGGAAGATGCCAATGGAGTCTTCAGTTTACCTAGGATTCATAGACGATGCCAATTTTCATACACCGAACATGGCTTCTGTCACTAGGGTCATTTACTCACCTGAGGGCCAACTGGTATCTTCAGGTGGCATTTTTCTGGAAAAAAAATAATATGGTTGAATATAGTGTCTTTATATAACTATTACATGATGCCATTTCAGATGGTGTTCAATATTTATAGGTTTTCCTAATATCCCAGTTAGTTGTATGTTGGTTAAACGACAGTTACTGTGTGCGAGATGTTGAAATATTGTAACTACAAAGAGTATTTTGATTATTATTGAGTTATTATCATATATATCAATCCCCTTTTATGGATTGATCATGTCGATCTTTGTATATGACCAAATACCCTTTTGTGGATTGGCCAAACCCTACTTATATCATTCCAATTAAGAAGTCAGCCCCCAGGCCTAATTAAAGTGATTTATCAACTAAGTGAAGTGGTTAGCCCTGCCCAGTGAAGAGACACCACCCTAGTGCCTGCCAGCTAGTATAAATAAGAGTGGAAGGCACCTCATTATCACACCCACTCAACTCACTCATTTAGTGTGCAAGTTTGAAGGAAGATGCAGTTTCCAGTTTCCAGAAGAAGGAAGAGAGAGGCGCATTCCTCAGTCTTGGATATTCTCTAATGTTTGGTTTATTATCTTGGCATTGTATTAGCTATCTATATTAAGGATTTTTTTGTTGGGTTTTCTCCCCCATGAGGGTTTCCCAAGATAAATGATGTGTATCTTGTGATTTTGTTTCTCTCAGTGATCTTGCATATGTTATTATTGTCTAGTAAATTGAAAAGAAACTTAATAGCTTCTCTAAATTTAACAACCTACTCTACTCCGATGATTCCTGCAGGTACAAATTTTGGAATGATACTTTGATTTTCTTACTTATAATCACATACCTAGAATTTCTAATCATGTATCCGATGTATATGCTAATTATTTTTTAGATTTTCATTTTCCATATAACTTAGTGAAGAAAACACCTTCATGCATGTACACATTATAACATTTATAAGTAAATCTAAAGACCATTTTTTTTATATTTCATCTTCTCAAAAAATATGGTGTCATAGTGTTCGAAAACACAGGTATTCCAACAGAGGACAAACACCTTCAGTAACCACTCACACAACCAGATCGAAGATCAAGACACTATTTTTTTGACGTTTTAAAACCCCTACGAGGAAACATCCATGACCCCATCCGATGCGACCACTTGGAGAAGTTTATTAATGCAAAAGAAAAATATTTTAGGGAGATTTTACAAGATATTTTCTCACAATCGATCATCGACAAATTACCCTCCATGCTCTTTAAATATAGATCATGGACCAATCGGGTGTTAATCCATGGATCAATGCCATTAAGATCGAGGATAATATGAACCGTCAGATCACTCTATGTCGGGAACATATCATGACCATTGGATTTCCTAAATATAAATGCATACTAAAGAAACAAACTAAGAAACACACTTTTACCTAATGAAACATTAGACCAAGTAGATCTTAACTAACTCCTAAGTGTATAAATATCCTAACATCCCCCCTGAAGAACAAATTGGGATAGGATTGAAGGATTTACAATAGTGACACAATAGGAGAAGGAAGGAGGCATTAGATCTTATCTCCCCTTAATGACAACTTCTTGAGCTCCTAACATATATCGAAGTTTTGAAAACTTCTCTTCTATAAGATACTTTGTGAAAATGTCTGCAACTTAATATTATGTAGGGAAAAATAGCACTTCAATAACTTGATCATGAATGAGATTTTTGATGAATTGCATGTGTAGCTCGATGTTCTTCTTGCGCTAATGTTGAACTAGTTATTTGGAGAGGTTGATGGCACTTTGATTGTCACACCAAAGGCTAGTCGAATGCTTCTCTTGGAATCCAAGCTCAGAAAGGATATGTCGAAGCCACAAGGATTCATGACTTTCATTTACCGTTGATTGGTACTCTGCTTCTACTGAAGAAAGTGCAATAGCCTAATGTTTCTTACATGAACAAGTGACAGGTCTTGAACCAAGGATGAAAACATAACCTGCAGTAGACTTTTTATCATAAGGGTCACCGGTCAAATCTGAATCAGTGAAACCAACCAATAAAGGAGTCCCCCCTAAACTGTAATGTATCCCGAACTGAATTGTACCTCAGGCATAGCAAAGTATCCTTTTAGTTGTTTTCCAATGGATTTCATGGGGTTTTTGCATATACCGAGGAACAAGACCAACATTAAAGGAAATATCGAGATGGGCATGATTCAAGTATAATAGGCTACCAACTAACTGATGGTACAAGGTGACATCAACTTCAAGAGAAGTACAGGTGGAAGTAAGCTTGACTCCAGACTGGAAGGGAGAAGGGATTGGTTTACAATCATCCATGTGAAAGTGACGAAGAAGGTCACAAGCATACTTATACTAGGAAAGAAAAATTCCTTCATTGGTTTGTGAAACTTGGAGGCCAAGGAAATAGTGCAAAAATCCTTAGTCTGTCATTTCAAATTTCTTCTTAAGGCTAGTTTTCACATGGTTTAAAAGTTTTGATTCACTACCAGTAAGGATAAGGTCATAAACATAAAGGACAATGATTATGAGATGGATTCCTACTTTCTTGGTATATACATTAGGATCATAATGGATCTAGAGAATCCGGTGTCAATAAGAAAGTTGTCCATTTTGGAATACCAAGCTCAAGGAGCTTGCTGAAGTCCATAAAGAGATTTCTTAAGGAGAAAAAAAAGGCTAGAGTCATTCTGGAAATTTCCATGAGTTTGTTCCATGTATATTTCTTCTTGCAAATCTCTCTGCAAGAAGGCGGATTTAACATCCATCTAATGGGCCTCCCATTTATGTGAGACAACAAGGGCAAGAACAAGGTGGATGGAGTTCATTTTGGCTATAGGGGAAAATGTTTCATTATAGTCAATTCCTTCAACTTGGGAAAATCCTTTGGCAACTAACCGAACCTTGTGTTTATCAACACTTCCATCTGATGCATACTTAGTTTTATAGACCCATTTACATATGACAAATTTTCTTCATTTTGGAAGAGGTACAAGGTCCCAAGTATCATTTTCCATTAAATAACGATACTCTTCATTCATTGTTGTATCCCAATGTGGATGACCCAAAGCTTCTGCAAATGTCTCTAGATCATGAGTCTATGAAACTTGAGCCAAAAGAGAAGAGGCTCGCTAGAGTTATGAACATGTCTGACATTGATCTGAGGATCACCAACAAGATCGCCAGTTGCTTCTCATGTTGAATGGACCCATCTACGAAGCGGAGGAGTTCGTGTTGGTTCAGGTTCAAAGGACTCATATGGAGGAAGGTGAGAAGGTGGAGGTGGATTTTCATCCTCACTATCATCATCTGAAGAAGAAACAAGAATAGGAATAGAAGAAGGAACAAATGTCGAAGATGGCTCGCAGGCTGAAGAAGGTACAATCGTCGAATTAGGCTCACAGGCCAAGATATTTTGATCAAATTTAGCATCTCTTATAATAATAATCTCATTACAAAGTGGTTGAAGAAGTCTGTAACCTTTGACATCTTCAGAATAACCAACAAATATACACTTCTCACTTTTAGGATGCAATTCTTTCCTTTTCTCATCTGGAATGTGAGCCCATGCTATACTTCCAAATACATGGAAGTGACTTACATCTGGTTTAATTTTAGTCCAAGATTCTTCTAGTGTTATAATTTTAAGATCCTTTGTGGAAGTGTGATTTACTATGTAATTTGCACACTTGATGGCTTCCGCCCAATACTTTATATTTAATCCCTTAGATTGGATCATACAATTAGCCATTTCTTTTAATGTGCAGTTCTTTCTCTCAGCAACAACATTTTGTTGTGGAGTATATGGAATAGTGTGTTGCATTTGGATGCCCTTTGTAGTGCAGTAACTTGTAAACTTATTTTTCACATATTCACCTCCATTATTTGTTCTTAACCTTTGAATTTGATGTCCAGATTACTTTTCTACAAGGGCCTTGTAGGCCAAAAACTTGTCAAAAGCTTCTCTCTTAACTTTTAATAAGTAAACACAAGTATGTATGGAAAATTCATCAATGAAATTTAAGAAATACTTGAACCCAAAAAATGAAGGATAAGAAAGTGGACCACATAAATCACTGTGAACAACCTGCAAAGGGCCTCAGGTGTGCCAAGAGGCACTTTTGTCAAAACTCTCTCGATGATGTTTGTTGAGAACACAACTGGCACAAACACCATCTCTACATGAAACAAGAGGAAGACCAGTCACCATATGTTGATTACATAGTTGCTACAATGAACGATATTTTAGATGAGCAAACTACTCATGCCAAATTTTGCGCAAGTCATTATAGTGATCAACAAAAACTGATGAAAAAGATGATGACCCAAAGTTGTCAAACTTGTACAACCTGGTAATATCATTAGCGATTCCAGTTGCAAGAACATGCTTAGGATCTTTTAGATCATCGATTACAACTAGGTGAGGTGAAAACTCTATGGTTTTACCTTCACCTAAATGAGTGATTTGATATACTGATAGAAGGTTACAAGAAATATTTGGAACACATCATTGAAATGACCATTATCTATTTGAACTATTCTAGATCCTACAACACTAAGAGATATATCATCACCAACACATATTTTATTAGTGTTACATTCATTTAGAGAAGAAAATATGTCTTTATCCTAAGCCATATAATAAGATGCTCCAGAATCAATAAGCCACTCATCAGAAGAAGAAGAAGAAGTTGTATTGAAGGAGAAACCAGAAACAGAAAGTGCATGTCCATGAGAAGAAGAAGAAGTAGTAGAATCAATATTGATGTTGTGCTTCTTCACCGTTCCTTATAAATATGCCATATTCTTGAAACATTTGGACTCATCATGACCATCTTTATCACAAAAGTTGCAATGTCTGCCAGTCTTCTTATTTTTATATTTTTTTCCTTTGTCACCATTAGGAGCTGAAGTTGTCTGAGCAGGTTTGGGACCCTTATGTTGCTTTTTGTTGTAGAGAGTATGTTGCTTCTTGGGATTCTTGGGTTTATCTTTATATTCAGAAAAGGGGCTTTGTTGGAGGTACCTGTAGTGCTGATCACTCCAAGTTGTACAAGCTTATCTTCCTCTCTAATCAAAGCAGCACAAAGGACTCAAGAGTGGTTTTTTTATAAGTTGTCCCTAGAGCCTCTCTCATGGCATAAAAAGTAGATACAAACACAGAATTTGCACTACCTATCTTAGAGAGAATAATATAAATGCAACACTCTTCCTCCATCTTTCTCTCACATTCTTCACATAAAATTCTGAGTGTTTTAAACTTAGATAGATAGTCTCCATTGCAAGAAACATCACTTGGATTTAAATTTAGAATTCTTGTGCTCAAATAATATTGATTTTACCAAACACAGTTTCAATATTTTCCCAAGGTTCATCGGGGTCATAAATTTCTTTAAGGTGGAACCTTAAATTAGGAGAGATGGACATTCTGATTAGTCCATGTGCTTCGTCACTCCTATTAGCCCATTTTAATTTCCTATCATCATCAATGGGTTCTTTTTCCTTTCCTAAGGTAATCCAGTACAAACCTTTACTTCTTAATAATAATAATAATAATCCATTTTTAAGGTCATTGCCAAGCCAGACACCAAACTGGTGTATGAGACCCCCTTGATTGTGGGACAAGGGACCCCCTCCGCCCAATGATTTGACCGGTAAAGTCTACTAAGGTATACATACCCTACCCCCCTATGGATTTGAACTTGTGACCTCTTAAGAGGAAACACATGTTCTTAACCATTATGCCCACTCAAGTTGTATATCCTCCATATGAGATTTCCATTGGAAGTAGTTGGTGCTAGTAAGAAAAATATTACTGGATAAATCCATATTAAATTTGTAGATAATATGGATTTAAAAACTGAAACTGATGATCTGGATGGAAATATCTCGAAAAATTGTGCGGTTTTAAAACAATGACACTAAAAACGAACTTTGGATGTGAAAGTTATGCCCTTTAAAAAAAGAAGGCATAAACAGTAACCAAAGGAGCATGTGGTGATGTAAGTTGCTTTATGAAGTGACCCACTTTTATAAAAATAAGTGGGGATCACTTTTACAATCAAGTTACTTTATAAAAGAGAAGCCACATGCGAAATAAATAACTCTAAAATAAATTATTAAAGCTACTTATAGTGATTCACTTTTATACTTGAAGTGAAATACACTTTACAATGGAGCATGAATTTTTTCAAAAAAGGTAACAAAACGAGAGACTTCAACTCAAGACCTCTTACTTAATAAGGCAACTTTTAACCAAATGGGCTAGAAAAACATATTGTATTGTTTAGAAAGATGATTGTTGTTGTTGAGCATGCGAAAAAAAAAATCTTTTCACACAAGAAAACATTTTCACTTCTCAATGACAACAAGGGCTAGATCTCGGTTAGCTTACCCAGAAGATGCACATTATCCTATATGTTTCTAGTTTTCCGAGATCACACAAGGCACAGGGAAAAGAGAATACATAGATCTAAAAGAGTAGCAACCTGGAAACAAATAATATAAAACCAAAATAAAACCAAAAGTAATACTCTGCATAAATTTTTAAAATGTGTATTTAGGCTTTATACCTTCGAATCTGACTGAAATGGTCATATCTTGGGAAAACATAAACCTTTTTGAGTGAAACAAAAAGTTTTCCTGATAGAAAAAAGTAATATGGACGCAATGGAATAGTCCTCTTAGCCCAGAAATGTACGAAAATGAAAAAAAATGGAGATGAGGCAACTTTTCTTTATGATCTCGATCTACAACAAGAGCAGGTCTTCAAACAGGCTCTGATACCATGATTGAAAACAAAGGTATTCCAACAGAGGAGGAACACCTTCAGTAACCACTAACACAACCATATCAAAGATCAACACACTGATATTTTGACGTGGTAAAATCCCTACGGGGATACATCCACAGTCCTAGCCAATGCAGCCTGTTGGCCCTTGACCAAGTTTTGAGGATTTTTTGTCATGTTTGACCTAGTTTTTGGACATCGACAGGATGTCGAAGGAAGAGCACAAGATAAAGCAGAGATCATGGGATCTCAGCCCCTTTTTAGGGATTTTTGGGTTTTGAGCTTATGTAACAGGTATGGGAATCTTGGGCCATGAGCTTACCCATGTTTAGGCCCATTTTGTAATGTATAAATACGAAGCTAGGCGATGTAAGAAGAGGCTAGTGTGCTAAGTGCTAAAGTTCGATCTATGTGATCAAAGAGTTGTAAGTTGTGCTAAGAGCAAGTAATAGTTGTAATTTCTTTGTGCTTACTATGTGAGACTTGCAGAGCTAAGTGCCAGTGACCGTAGAGACTGTATGTAGGCTTTGTGTTGTAACCTAGCTTGGGGAAGGAAGATCTAGCGAAGAGTGCGCAGATATTCTATCCTCTGCGAAGTTGATCTTGAGGCTCTATGCATGTAAGAATATTGAAGGAAGATAATAAATAATATGAAGAGTTAGTGGACATAGCCCCAAGGTTGGGCTGAACCACGTATATCATGTGTTGTGAATTCTTTGTGCTTTATGGTTTCTCTCTTGTTTATATGATTAAATGCTTAGTGTGTTTTTATATGATGAATGAATCTAATGTGGTAGCTTAGTGATGAATAATGTAAGTGAATGCTAGATCTGATCTATGTTAGTATTTTTAGTTCTTGACTCTATTGAATCTATGGGAATGTTGCACAGATTTACTATTAGGGTTTAACTACGTTGTAGAATAAACTAGGTATTGATGAACTATAACTGCTAAGTGTTCTATTAAGGTGTTACAATCACATATCTGTGTCTCGGCTAAGGTTTTAGACAATGGAGTCCTACAACCACCCCTTCCTCTACCTTAGGTGAGACTTCATCTGCTTCACAAGTGTTGCAGAAAGGGTCAGTATTTAGGGTTTTGTTGGTGTGAAGTTGTAGCATTGAATCTTGAGTCTGCCCCTATGCCAACAAATGGTTTTGTTTCCGAGATCGAAACTGTGATTGTTGGGAACTAAGGAAAGAGGAGCTTTGTGCGAAGATCTGACCTGAAACTGTGAAATCTTCATGCATAGATATGTCGCCCTAGTGCATAGTATTCTACTTAATCTATGAAGCTCTGTGCTTAGAAAAGAAGTCTGATCTGAAGAGAAGAGGTATGATCTGAAGGATTTGTGCTTTGTTAAAGGTAAGATAAGTGGAAAATTTTGTTTCAAAAGTATGGATCTAGGTATGTTTGATAAATTTTGTCCTAGCTTGAAAAGTAGGGCACATCTAGAAGAAGGAAGATTTGATATAAGTAGATATGATAAGAATAGTGAAAGATATGTTATACCTATGCATAGAAAGAATGTTTGGACTAACCAATGGATGCGGGATCCTAGGAAGAATTTTTTTCCGGCTAGTTACTATGATCCTAGTGCGCAATATAGGAAAGGTTGGGGATCATTTAAAAGAAAACAAGGATTAACCCTTTGTTACAGTTATAGAAGACTAGGACATCTAGCTAAGGAATGTCCTAGTAGAAGATCTAGTTGTCTTTGTTGTAAATCTATGGACCATGAAGTTTTAGATTTCCCTAGAATGATAGCTAAGCTTGAAAAAATGAATATGAGACAAGAAGACCATGAGGAAGGTCAAGAAACTAAGACCATGGCAGAAACCCTGAAAGAATCAAAGACTGTATTGCTACAAATGAAAGAAACCCTGAATGACCACTGAAATATCAACTTATCAGAGATCTTCAAAGGAAAAGAGTGCATAGAAGAAAGAATAGGAGACTTCGACATTGATTGTTTTCTTGATGAAGAAACATAGGTGAATATTATGATAGAAAGAACTTGGGAAACTTTAGGAAATCCTGCTATGATTCCTTCATTGGGGGGAATAGGCTTATTTAGAGGAAAGTTGATAACCGTATGTGGAAAGCTCACCCAGATATCTATGAGGGCCCATGGAACTTCGACAGAGGAAGAATTTGAAGTTGTTAAATTTATTGAGAACAATGCTCCATTTGCTATATTACTAGGAAAACCTTGGATTGAAGGGGATCAGACCAAAAGGAAAGAAGAAGAATTCTTAAAGAAGAAGAAGCAAGAGTTGAAATATTTCATGACTAGGAGGATTGCACACTTGATTTAAGAATAGGAGAACAGATCGAAGCTATCTAAAATCAGAGACTTGGATGTCAAAATTGGAATAACACAAGAAGACTCACAGAAGACTGAAGCACCTACCCCATATAGAGAAGAAATATTTCCCTTGAATCCTAGGAAAGAATCTCAATGCCAAGAGGAGATAAGAATCAGAATGGAATGAGGAATACCGAGATGAAGCTCACTAGAAAGTAGGCTAGAAAACTAAACAAGAAGAGATCAAAGATCGAAAAGTTACAGAAGGTTCTAGAGGGAACTTCGCAGAAGGAAAATTTGCAAAACTGGAACTTCGTCAGGATATCAAAATAGCGTCACGTGGAACTTCTCCATGGTGAAGCAATATAGCCATTGGGAATAATATAACCATTAGACCGATACCCTGAAAGTGTAGAAAGGCAGTTATGGTCAGAAATCTCACCATCAGACCGTTGGGACTGCACCATAATGGACCAAACTGAATTAATGAAGCCTTCTCGCCCATTGGAGAGATACGTTGCCTAGTTATCTAATTATTCCGTCGAACCTTGCATCGAGAACACTTTTTCCAACCATGATTATCTATGCCCACAGATTAGTTGATTTTTTACAATGATCATCGCGCTATCACCATCCATCCCGTTGCATTGAGTAGTTATTCTTCAAACCTGAGATATTCAACCATGAGCGTGTATGTCCGAAGAAATTAGCACAGTCAAAGAGTATGTGAAGGAGGTACTCATCGACCTCATCACTGAAAGAGTAATATTTGTGGGTATACAAGCGTCTTCGACAAGAGGAGTGCAAGCCTCTCCGTTGACTGCTCGCAAATCTGGACCATCCCGACCAACAGAGGAAAAGTGAACCAAGAATAGAGATGAACTAGCAAATGTGAAGCTAATCCCAACCATATTACCTGACTACATCTCACCTCTAGCCAACACGGTGAGTTGTGATAGTGTGTCGAGAGATTTTGAGTACACCATGATTACTGCATACCTCTCGAAGGGGATACGCGTAGTTCGAGCGCAGCAGGACAAGATCACAATGTTGAAGTTCAATGACTTCAACTTAGGAGACCGCAAGAGCCATAGTATGCTCGCCGCATATAAATACTTTACTGGGATGAAGGGGAAGAACTCGAAAATAATCCCCTAGCCATGGACCATGAACCTCGCGCAGTCCACACTATTGAATGTAATGAAAATCTCACACTTTGGAAGGCACCAGGAAGTTAATGCTTGCGTCAATCTCCTACTTTCATGTTACCATGGTGGCTACTTATGGCTATACCTTCGTATCACAGTCGATCCTAAGTTGATCCACAGGATCGTCAGATCGAGTATTCAAGGACCCGACCCACAGGACTTCTATCTAGGGAAAGCCACAAATCGCGCATTGGCCCAGAAGATCAAGGATACATATGACGATGTTGAGAAGGGGATGCAAGCCTACAAGGTAGCTTCCATCCAAAATGGTGCAGTGCGCCTAGCATGCCAATTAAACGCAGGAAATATAGTAAGGAAGAACAAACCCATGCAGGTCACAGGCTTTGTCATTGACCTCGCGGGGAAATGCGTGGAAGGCATACGAATGAACTAGGTAAAGTACTTAGTTAATCAGCTAGAATCAGACTGTCACGAAACACAAGATCATGGCTACGAGCTCCACTTTATATGGCTCCTGATCTTCATCACGTTTTTTGCTTGGGAGATGCCAGAAGGTGCGACCTTCCTAGACATTGAGTCATTTGAGCCACTTGTTGCGAAGTTCACCACGCTCTAGTACTCGAGAGATATGAGAAAACAATGGCATTCGAATGCAGTCTTTCACACATACTATCTCCAACTGAAGAGGGCTATCGAAGTTGAACCTCGCATGAGACCGAACACCCTACAGTGGTTCTGAACCCTCGTGAATTTCCATGCAGATAATCACTTCATCTATATTACTATGTGATCATACGAACATAAGGAGGAGCTTCAGTTGTACTACAAGATCACAAAAGAGGACCTTGAGGAGATAACTAAGGACTGGTCAGTAGACTTCCTTATCCCTGCTGACCCTACAAAGATTTCTAATTTCAAACTTTACAGCCTGGAAGCTTCTCATAAAGAACAGGACACAACCAGAACCAGTAGAATAAAGAAGACCGAAGAAGTCCAAGACTCAAGTAGCTCCTCATAAAATACTACTTCAATATCACCTGGCCGAGGGGATGATGATGAAGTAGAAGAGATACATGGAAAATAACATGAGCAAAAGTAGGGCAAAGTAACATCACCTAGAGATGAGGATGATCCCTTGGAGAAGAGGAAGGTTTCTCCCCCAAAGCCCTCTTCCCAGAAGAAATTCAGAGATGCCTTGACTAAGATGAAGACTGTGCTCACTATCGATGACTTTGACTTCAACATTGCAACTGTAAACGATGCCTCATAGGAAATATTGTAGAAACAAGAATCCAAGTAGGAGGAGATGTATGATAGAATCAAGGTTGAACTTCGAGGGGTACAACAGGCCCTTCAGTCCATTCAGGCAGTGTCCACTGTGCCCCTGCCATCAGGAGAACCAGAGTTAGGAGATGAGCCAGCCCAACGCCGTCGACTAGCTGATGCGCTGAAGATCACCTTCGCCGCGTACAAAAAGAAACTGAACAAGCTTCCTAGGCCTTGAAGAAAGTGCAAGAAGTACGCGTAGAATAACACTGACTTTCATAATAGGAGAAGGTTGCTCTCCAGACAAAGTTTGAAGAGGAGAAAGCACATATTCAACAAGAAAAAGAACAGTTGCTTGTAGAGCAACTCGAAGTGAAAGAAGCAGTCAACAGAGCACTCTGCTCTATGACAGGCTTAGAGCCAAAGGCAGAAGACTGATTTGAGCATCAAGTAGAGAATATTACGGAAGCTATCCAGTAGCTACAACAAATAATAGTAGACTTATATCTCTGCACAGTGCCCAATACCCCGCAGGATGTAAGGGATCAAAGAGAAGCAACTGCCCAGAGCGCAATTGAGAGAATAAAGTCCCTTTCCATGGATTGTAAGAAACTAAGTGATTGTAGTGCCCAGACTTATGAGAAACTCACTGAGAATTCAGAATTAAAGGCACTGGAGTCACATCTCCAGGAGGCAAAGGAGTAAGAAGAAACAATAGAGGCATATTTGAAGCCCCTGTCAGCTGTTGAAAGGATGAAACATTCCCAAGAGTAGCGCATTTCTCAATAGAAGGTCCACACCATTAAAAGAAGATTCATGGAAGTGACTCAAAGGATCCAACCTATATAGGATGAATCTTACCAACTATTTGCAGAGATCGAAGGTCAAGGAGCAGAACTAGAGCAATTCATCACTACAGCTGAACAACGCCTAGAGGGACCTGTCAACAAAGCAGTCATATAAGAGTTCGTTGAACAAGAGGTCATGGCACAACAACAAGTCGAAGTATCTCGAGCCAAGATCAAGGATTTCGAGGCAGAGCTACCTAGATCAGAGTGACTTGGGATGAGTCACATGTGAGTGTTTGGAGCTTGTTGGCCCTTGACCAAGTTTTGAGGATTCTTGGTTATGTTTGACCTAGTTTTGGGACATCGATAGGTTGTCAAAGGTGAAGTGCGAGACAAAGAAGAGATCATGGTATATTGGCCCATTTTTAAGGATTTTTGGGTTTTGGGCTTATGTAACAGGTATGGGAATGTCAGCCCATGGGTTTACCCATGTTTAGGCCCATTTTGTAATGTATAAATAGGAAGCTAGGCGATGTAAGAAGAGGCTAGTGTGCTAAGTGCTAAATTTCGATCTATGTGATCGAATAGTTGTAATTTGTTCTAAGTGTAGGTAATAGTTGTAAGTGATTCATGCTTATTGTGTGAGACTTGCAGAGCTAAGTGCAAGTGACCGTAGAGACTATATCTACGCTTTGTGCTGTAACCTAGCTTGGGGAAGGAGGATCTAGTGAAGAGTGCGCAGATCTCATGTCCTCTGCAAAGTTGATCTTGATGCTCTATGCATGTAAGAAGATTGAAGGAAGCTAATAAAGAAGACTAAGAGTTGGTGGGTGTGAACCACGTATATAATGTGTTGTGAATTCTTTTTTCTTTATGGTTTCTCTCTTGTTTATATGATTAAATTCTTAGTGCATTGTTAGATTATGAATGAATCTAATGTGGTATCTTAGTGCTAAATAATGTGAGTGAATGCTAGATCTGATCTATGTTAGTATGCTTAGTGCTTGACTCTATTGAATCTATGGGAATGTTGCACAGATTTACTATTAGGTTTTAATTGTGTTGTAGAAGAAACTGGGTATTGATGAACTATAACTGCTAAGTTTTTTGTTAAGGTGTTACAGTCACAGATATGTGTCCCAGCTAAGGTTGCAGACAGTGGAGTCCTGCAACCACCCCTACCTCTACCTCAGGTGAGAATTCATCTTCTTTGCAAGTGTTTCCAAAAGGGTCGGTAGTTAGGGTTTTGTTGGTGCGTTGTTGTAGCGTCGAACCCTGGGTCTGCCCCTATGCCAACACAGCCACTTGGAGAATTTTATTAATGCAAAATAAAAAGATTACATAGAGACTTTACAAAATGTTTTCTCACAATCGATCATCAAAAAATGACCCTCCACGATCTTTAAATAGAGATCATGGACCAATCAAGTGTTAAACCACATATCAATGGTCATTAAGATCGAGGAGAATATGAATCGTCTGATCACTCTATATTGGGAACATATTGTGACCGTTAGATTTCCTAACTACAAATGCATACTAATGCATACTACAGAAACACTCTAAGAAACACACTTTTACCTAATGACACATTAGACCAAGTAGATATTAACTAACTCTTAAGTGTCTAAATATCCTAACACATAGTACAAAATGGGGCTCACACCCTCAAAATACATATATGACCGGTATATATACGATCATGGACCTTACACCTGTGGTGCTTGATGCGTATCATGATATCACACTATGGCATTCACGAGATGTCAGAAGAGTCACACCCACACACAAGGCACACCCACCACCTATCATTTCATAGCCTCTAGAATATCCTCCACTAGAACCATAGGAATCATGTGTGTCAATCGAGACATGTTCCCATGAACATTCTACAACATTGTCTCTACATCTCCTCTCGCATGCTCATCTCCATGGATCCTCCATCGATGTCATGGGAATCCATCTGGTCATCATGGACCTACATCTGCATGACAAAGCATTTTTTAATACTTGATACCATACAAATATTTTTCATTTTTATTCCTTTTGAAAAAATAAAAAAAATGAAATATATAAAAGACATTTCTTACCAATATCACCGTAGGTGGAACCTAGTGGAAAATGAATATCTGTATCCCCTGTGTATTCAATCCTAACATAAGGATAGTTTTCAATCGCTATAACCTATCTAAGAGACTAGAAAAATAAGTCATCATTGTAGGGGGTTGGCACCCTAGCACATCCTATTCACCTCATCACATCGATCCCCTGTGACATCGTTGGATCATGCATTCCATGTGGAATAATTTCTACTCTAGGGCTCAAGCCTAGAACCTGCTCAAAGAAAAAACTACATAGAATGGACGCAAACAAAATATTTATCTTTCTCCCTTGTTTGAAATCTATCGGCTGGCTCTTCATGTTAGCCAGCAGTGAGGAACACAATTCATTAAAAGTGGGTCATAAAAAATCCGCCGCATAGAACATGAGTGGCCTCAAGGCCTGGTGCAATGAGGTCGACCACAAGATCCATGTAAGAAAAAGTACGATGATATTTAAGCTCAGGTTCTCAATCGCCCTAACTAGGAGTTGGATCCCTACTTTATCCATTCCTGCAATACATTGGGTGGAAATATACTCCTCCATAGTCATACAACCCCCAACCCCATGAGTCTTGAGATTTACCACCTCACCCCCGTGATACATTCCTATGATAAAATATATGTCATTGGCTTCAATCCTCCATGATTTCCCATCAATATTGAAGGCCACTGTCTTCAAATCCTAGTAGTTTACGAGCATCTGGAGTAACCTCACCTGATCCCTCATTCCTTTGAGAGCCCAAAATTTATAAAGGCCACATATTTTTAAATCTTGGTGGGCCTATGCATCTCTTTCAAGTATTGCATCTATCCCTTCATGCTCCCTCTCCCTCCATTCAATCACCATCCTGCAAAGGAAAAGTCATTTTTGAGTCAAATCTTGTCAAAAAATATGTTCACGGATTTATACGCGGGATAACATGCTAACGGTCATGTATCATATTTTATTTTTTCATATCTTTTGAGGGAATCTACAAGTTGAAAACTAACAATACATGGACATCCATGATTTTCACATGGGTGACCCATGGATGGAAATAATTTTTTTTTTTATAGATGAGTTTGATGAAGTAGGATGGGATTTGAGTTTGTAAGCTAGGTAAAATGGCTAATCCATCTCACACATGCAATTGACGTGGAAATTTGTGTTACAAAATATGCCCCCTAATGTGTGAGGTCAGAAGGGTAACTGATGGTCGAAATACATTATAAATCTAAGAGGTGAGGATGCATTTAATTAGATCTAATGAAGGTTCCTGAACAACTTATATAAGAATATAAAACGTTAGCAGAGATCAAGTAAGAGTATTATCTTCCTGATTCAGGCATACCCATGCTTAGGAGTAATGTAAGCATGGTCGCCAAATCAAGTAGATAGTGGATCCATGGAATATATGAAAGTATCACTAATGTCCATGGCCACAAACAATACACATTGGATCCATGTGATATATATATATATATATATAGTAGAAATCATGGCCATGAGGAATACATAGTGGATCCATGCAAAAAGTAGATCATAGCCACGAATGGGTACACAATGGAGTTATGTATCAAAATCAAAATCAAAGGATATCTAGAACCAATGGAGTGAAACAACTGATCCTATGCAAATACCAATGTTTGAGGTGTTAGACATATTGTCATTGATGTCAAAAAATGATGTCATTATGATGTCATGATGAGTTGTAATGAACAACATGCAGAGGAATCTACCTCAATCTCAAGAGAGTCAGTGTATTAGATTTCACAAGATCAACATAATGCAGAAACATCATTGAGATAAAATTCCCAATAGATCAATGATGTTGTTTAGTTAGAATCCAAGTACAAAACCAAAAATCTTATAAGGTAAAGCACATTACAGAAAACATAATCAAGATTGAAATCCCCATAGTAGAACTACAAAAGAATCAAGGGAGAATCATGTCCACTGATGTAGATTTTGAGACAAACTAGGATTGTTAGATGAAGTCAACTTGCTCAAGGTTTAATTAGGGAATCTCACTCTGGGAGAATTGAGAATTGGGAATGAATAAACCAAATACCCAAAGGCCAAAATAAATTTGGACCATTGATCTAAGAGTTGATCACAATCATTGGATCAAGAATTCACGGGATCCCAAAACATCCGAAATCCTGACAACCATTGGATCATGTTGATATTTTCGCATCAAAAATGGATTGTTAGATGAATTCAAGTTGCTTGATATTTATTCGAGAAATATCACTTCGGGAGAATTGATAATTGGGAACAATTAACCCAAAGTACTGAATGTCTAAATGAATCTAGACCATTGTTCTAGAACTGATCACATCCATTGGATCAAGAATTCACGAGATCCCAAAATAGCCAAAATTATGACAACCGTTGGATCATGTTAGGATTTTCATGTCAAAGATGGAACGTTAGTTGAATTCAAGTTTCTCGAGTTTTATTTAGGGAATATCACTTTGGGAGAATTGAGAATTGGGAATGGATAACTCAAATTCCTGAAGGTCGAAATGAATCTAGACCATTGGTCTAGAACTAATCACAATCGTTAGATCTAGGAGGAGGACATGTGTCGTGTCAATAGATCCATGTCAGAAAGGACACATGGCATAATAAAATGGTGACAAGTGTCTAGGTCTAGTTGGAACTTTAAGGTTATGTAAGTCACTAATCTAAGTGACACGTGGAATCCACTCGACCAATGCCAAGTCAACAGTGACGTCAGCAAGTTATGTCACTCTAGGAGTTTTTTCCTTTGGAGGAAATCAACAACTACTTGAAGTTTCTAAAGTCGAAGTCAATGCTAACTGTTGATCTAAGATCCTCCAGATTCTCACATGACCGTTAGATCAAAACATGACTTAAGCTCTCCCAGGTTGACCACTTTGGTGCTAACCAACTCCAATGGAAATTGGAACAACAATTACCATCGAGAAGGAAGATTCATGGTCATGACCATTGATAGAACAAATGCTTGGAATGGTTAATCCCATGGTCCTAGTTACTAGACATGTGGAGGTTATCAAGAATAAAATGCTAATAAGAACTTCGTCGAAATGTACTCTGGAAGGTTGAAATATTGCAGAGGCCCGAAGTCCAGAAGTAAACAATGGTCATCCATCTCAACCTTTGATTAAGTCATAGCCATTGGATTAAGTAGTGGAAGGATAGTTTAAGGATCAAATCTAGACCGTTGATTTGGTTCCATAAATCACACCAACCATTGGATCAACCCTTGTGAGACGTAACCACTTCAGAGAGTTGAAACTCTATGTTATAACCCTAAATTGCACCACACATGCTTACCTGGCATCAAGCCAACTCATATCCCTTCATTGCCAAAACATCTGCTGAGAAACCTCTTTGAAAATCCTTTTGGGTTAAGTCACATGCGCCCTAACCCACTATTGCACGTGTTGGAACGCTGGCATGCCTACTACAGCCCACATTTACCTAACAAAGCACAAAAACAGGAAAGTTGCCAACGGGACAAAAAGCTATGGGTCAGTTAACTGAAACTCCCAGCCATGCATGGCCGAGAGTTCATACAAAACCCTAGCTCCTTCTAGCCTATAAAAGAAGGGGTAGGGGTACTATTTGGAGGAGGAAAATTATAGCAAAGAAACTCTGCCCAATTGCCAAATCCATTTGTCCCAACCCTTTAGACTTTCCTCAAGCCAAAGGAGAATTAACGCAAAGCAGTTGGAGGACAAAGAAGAGGAGGAGCCCAGGATTAGGATGAAGGAACGGTGGCCAGTTTCGACTTTGATTGTAAGTTGATTCATTTTGAAGATAATAAAAGAATACTTTTCCCATCCCAATGCATGAGTTATTTATGATTTTTGCAATTTATGCTTAATTTCTAACCCTCAAGTAGAAAAATAGCATGCATGCGTAGTGTTTTGTCTTGATTGCAGGTGAACTTTGGATGGAGCAGCGCAAGTAAGCGGGAAAAGCGCAACGAAGGATATACACCAAACATCAGTAAAAAGGTTATTAGTTCCTTTCCATGCATGTATCTTGAAAGAGGGGTTTAAGTTTTGGGTGGTAGGTTAAAAGGTCATTTCTTTAAGGTCAAAATCTGCATGCAAATCTGACCCTAGTTTGTTAGTCCTTAGGGTATTATTTCCCAACAAGTCTAATGTATTCTCAGGGCCTATGGGCCCTGTTATAATCATGTACAACTTGGCATAAATGCCTAAACAATCGGACCCATGTCCGAGGTGCCCCCACGACATGAGTCTGCATGGAGGGCGGCAGGTCCTCTATCTCTGCCATTGGGACTGTGCGAGTGAGCACAATGAAGTTCCACTCAATTCGCCTTAGGACCCTCTCAGCCTCTCCTACTGGGAGGTTCCCTGCTACTGTTTCTCCTCCAATGGCGATAGCTGCGGCTTATGGCCATGGGCGATGCGTGTTCCATGTGTAGTCGATAGGTTGCATGGGTCCCACATCTGCATGCAATAAACGTTCACCCATCAAAAACTATGGTATACAAAAACATGATATATATTAAAAAAGACATAAAAATTACATATGCAAACAAAAAAAAATGTATAGGTGGAGACTCACCCATCTCCCCTCGATCCTCACTAGGAGGCACTGCTATCCTTGGAGAAGTCGATCCTCGCATATGGGTAGTCCTCAATAGTCGGGATCTGTCGTGACAGCCAAGCAAAGAAGTCGTCGTTGAAGGCCTCCACGGTCCTTCCACCACCCTGTCGCGGCAGTAACACTGCCCATTTGCATACTATGGGGAAAGTGGCCATATGTCCTCGTACTGTCAGCCGAGGACTGAAACACAGAACTCTCTCGAAAAAGAATGAACACAGGATGGTCCCAAACCCAAAGTACCTATGTGTCCACTGTCGGCAAGTTGTCAATTGACTCTTTATGCACTCCAACAGTGTGGTACTCCAATTAAAAATTTGTGCATTCATGCACTGGATCGCACAGTTCATCTGTGCGCACGAAGCCTGGTGCATGGCTACTGAGTCGGTAATCCGCCCAATGAGAAATAAAACTATATGTAGGGCAAGGCTGGTAATCCTACTAACAGGTACCGATGAACTTCTATGATCGGTCCCAGCCTCACAGTACTCCTCGATCAGCTCCAAGACTTTGCTCGGCCCTGCAGGAAATGTCTGAAAGTTGATTGGTTCCCCTCTCCTTGAGAGGCCAATCAAGAAGTAAATATCCTCGGTGGTGGGCACCAAAGATTGCCCCTCTAGCATGAATGCCTCTGCATCAGGGTGCTAGTAATCAACCAAGGCGTTTAGTAGCCTTGGTTGCACGCGCATAAATGGACATAAAAAGAATTTCACCAACCCGCACTGTGTCAGCACAGCCACAACGTTCGGGTCTGCAGCCACTAACTCATTGGCGGCCTCGTGCTCCCTTTCCCTCCACTGAACATACATCCTTCCAACATCACAAGGTAAAAGGAGGGTCAACACCTTTTTATTTTTTGCTTTTTATCACGCGGGGGGAGCACCCTCGTCCTATAGAGGCGATAGTCGTGGGCACCTGCGGGTAGGATTTGTTCTGCACGCGGGTACCCGCAGGCTATCCCTGGATAGCCCACGTTTACCTATGGCCAACCTTTTTGAGGTCGACGCCCACCCCACCAATCCACTAAATGCTAAAAATGAAGTATTGACTAACTAGGCAAGGGAGTTTTTACTTACTTGGTCCAAGCAGAAGTCTGTTTCATCCACTGTAGCTCCCAGTATCATGATCTTTGGCAAAGGGGGTCTTTTGGCTCCAGAGTCAATTTCCAAATCAGCAATGGTGATAATGAGCTGTCAGCTTCTATTTATAGACTTTTTGGCCTCTTTTTGTCACTTTTTTGGCCCCCCTTATCAGTTTCTTTATACCAAAAACCATTTTGAGTGATCCAAGAGTTATATGGGAGGGATTTGAGCAGGTATTGGGACACTTTTTTCTAAGTTTCGAAAAATAAAAAAATATATTGACGGTCCATTAAAAAAAATTTCAAAAGTCAACTTGCGCATATAGGTTAGGCTATCACCCCAACTTTTGCATCTCGTTGCCTTTTTTATGCTATAGGATCGATCCCATCAAGTGGTGACATGAAACCGTCATATCTGTTATAGAAGTGTCGCAACTTGGTGGTAGAGCTTACCAAAACATGGATTCCCTAGGTAGGTCCTGGTTGCATTATGGTGTCCATGCCGTTTCTAACAACACTATAGGCTCGAGAGTCCGTATAGTATTTCCTGAATACGAGTTTGAGCCTCATTCGCATGGGTCTTTTTCAATCTTTGTCTTACCCTCTAGACTCCCAAAACATAACGGGTCTTCTTTTAAGCCCTTTTCAGACCCTCTAAAAATGAAAAGATTGCCGAGCGATCTTGTGACCTTTCACGCTCGTTAAACTGAAATTTGAAGTCACATCTGTCCAGTGGTAGTTTACCCCTTTTTCGGTCCAGACGGTCAACTATACGAACAAAGGAATACTCTATTGAATTTTCGTTCTTTAGAAGAGTATCCTAAGGTATAATTTTATTCCTTTTTCAGGCCTGAGGGACTAAATTTACGAAAAAGAAACCTCCCCAGAGTCCATAGTTAAGCTCTTTTCAGACTCCCTAAAATTGAAAAGACCGTCGAGTGACCTTATTCTTTCACACTTGTTAAAATGGTCCAGAAGAACATTCCTGACGGAGTCCATAGTTAATCTTTTTTCAAACTCCTTAAAAATGAAAAAATGGCCGAGTGATCTTGTCCTTGTCACACTCGTTAAAATGGTTTTGAATTGACGTCTACTCAGTGCTAGTTTACCCCTTTTTCGAACCGACTAGACTACTGTCGAAAAAGGTACCCCACTGGAGTCTCCTTTTATGCTTTTTCAGACTCTCTAAATATGAAAAACCACTGAGCTTCCCTTCCCTGGGCTCGTTAAACTTACATCGAAGGACGTTACCATTGTGTGTTCTATCAACCGCATTTGCGTACCTTACCCATCAGCCTTGTAGCAGTTTGCTTCTGCGTCTTAACACCTTTGGCCACTGGAACATTTTTTCTGAGTATCATTTCCCAGAACATCAGTCTTGTCCTTGTGCCTTGAGCTTGTATGTTTTCCATACTCGTTCCTCCATTGTAACGTAATATTCCTTTATTCTTTTTCAAAAATTAACAAAAAGAACAAAAAAAATCAAATATACCCCAAAAAGAGGATGGGAAAAGTATTTTCTTTATCGGCAGCATAATGATTTGCCCTTGGATAAAGCACACATATCTGTTTGATTATCAGACTATGGGATGTAGTACGACCTTAGGAAGCTTATTCTCTCTATATATAGTTTTTTCCTCCACCGTTTGGTTACTCTTCCAAACATATGGAGAGTTTGCATTGCCTCTTGCTTCGTAGACTTATGATTAACATATATGTTGCCCGAGTCTTATCACTTGTTGTGATATTATCCAAGGGAAGTTTTTGTCATACCCGACCATCCTTAATGTCCAATCAAGTCCTTGTTCGAAATCATTGAAGCCTTCAGTCTGATCATCAAGATTATCAAGTCCATAACCGACGAGCCGTCGAAGAACTTTGGGTAGTGCAGTCGTACACTCATATTACACTCCTACCCTAGTTTAGAATATTTTGAAGTTGTTTCTCGAGCTCTGAAGTACAGGCATCAGGCCGAATCAGCTTCTGGGAGATGGATACTTTATATGTATATCTTTCTGATTTCGAGATGTAGCTCCACTGTGTATTATTTGCGGCTACTCTTTATAGTTATTTGACATAGATCTACAGTGTATTTGATTGGTAGCCATGGTTCTATTTTATCCCAAGAATGGGTATGCCTGCCTCAGTGAGACATTTGTTATTTTGCAGACGGCACCCCCTCATTCCTGATTCTTGGGCTCACTCGTTCAACATATCAGTACAGATTGGTAAAAGATTGGTAATGTATTTCGGCCATCAAATTCTCTTCTGACCTCACACATTAGGGGGCATATGTTATAACCCTAAATTGCACCACACATGCTTACCTGGCATTAGGCCAACTCATATCCCTTCATTTCCAAAACATCTGCTGAGAAACCTCTTTGAAAATCCTTTTGGGTTAAGTCACACATGCACTAACCCACTACTGCACGCGTTGGAACACTGGCAGGCCTACTATAGCTCGTGTTTACCTAACAAAGCACAAAAACAGAAAATTTACCGACGAGACAAAAAGCTATGGGTCAGTTAATTGAAACTCCCAGCCATGCATGGCCGAGAGTTCGTCCAAAACCCTAGCTCCTTCTAGCCTATAAAAGAAGGGGTAGGGGTACTATTTGGAGGAGGAAAATTATAGCAAAGAAACTCTGCCCAATTGTCGAATCCATTTGTCCCAACCCTTTAGCCTTTCCTCAAGCCTAAGGAGAATTAACACAAAGAAGTTGGAGGATAAAGTAGAGGAGGATCCCAGGATCAGGATCAAGGAACGGTGGTCGGTTTCGACTTTGATTGTAAGTTGATTCATTTTGAAGATAATAAAAGAATACATTTCCCATCCCAATGCATGAGTTATTTATGATTTTTTCAATTTATGCTTAATTTCTAACCCTCAAGTAGAAAAATAGCATGCATGCATAGTGTTTTGTCTTGATTGCAGGTGAACTTTGGATGGAGCAGCGCAAGTAAGCGGGCAAAGTGCAACGGAGGATCTACACCAAACATCAGTAAAAAGGTTAGTAGTTCCTTTCCATGCATGTGTCTTGAAAGAGGGGTTTAAGTTTTGGGTGGTAGGTTGAAAGGTCATTTCTTTAAGGTCAAAATATGCATGCAAATCTGACCCTATTTTGCTATTCCGTAGGGTATTATTTCCCAACAACACTCTAGAAGATTGGATGAGAGAGAAAATGACGAAAGGTCAAAGTACTGGAGGACTAGGTTCCAACCCCCGGTCATGGGTTATGAACACATAAGCCATGAGGCTCTAGGTACATCTCTTAATTAATAAGATCGTGGTTTTGCACAGATGGTCACATATAAATGGTTTGAAGGAAGTGCCTCTCCAAAATTCGATTTATGCAATATTTGCATAGACATGGAATCTAGTTAAATAAATCAATCCATACTTGTGATCGAATTATGAAAAGCATTTTCATTGAATTAAAATCCTTCACAAAAATGTTTGAATAATAATAAAGATTATTGTTAATTTAAAATGAAGAGTTGTGATGGTCCAAACAAAGGGACACAATTCTTCATAGCTCACACCATTTGGAAGCATATATAAACAAGAAAGAATAGTGAGAATAAAGTGTATATATAGTCCATATCAGAAGATCAAAATAGAAGCAGAGTCCAAGAAGAAGAAATAATGATTCTTATGAAGTGAGGATGGAAGGGAGGAGCACAGAATGATTCATATCCTTTACTAAGTAAATATAAGGTAGTTCGAGCTTCCTAGGGTTGGTTCCCTAAAAACAAGGGAGTTGGTGTTTCCTAGGGTTGGTTCCCTACAAACAAGGGATTTGGTGCTTCCTAGGGTTGGTGCCCTGAAGAAGATGATTAGTGTCACCTAGAGTTAGTGATCTAAAAATGATTGGCGTCCTTCACTATTCTTCAAAAAAGCCTTGTAATTCCCATTAATTATATTTATATAATTGATTTTACAAACAAGTCTATTGTTGATCTATTGTGGTAATTAACAAAATATAAAAATAAATACTACTTGTTGAAAAATGGTAATATTTATTCACCCCCCCTCTCAGTATTCCAACAATTGGTATCAGATCAGGTGCCTTCAGCACATTCTAACAACTAGGAGGTAGATCCTGAAGATGGATCAACAAGAAGGAATGTATAACAATAAAGCACCATTGTTAAATGTAGGTGGTTGTGCTCTATGGAATATAAGAATGAAAAAATTCATGTTGGCTATTGGTTCTAATATTTGGCAATCTATTGTAGATGGTTACACTACACCAAGTAATCCACCCAAAGATGATGCAAGAAAGAAAATATGCAATGACAACTCAAGAGCAGTTAATGCAATTCTAGGAGGGTTGACAAATTATATATGTGTGAAGGTTATGCATTGTAAGTCATCCAAATAAATATGGGACAAATTGGAGGTTGTATATGAAGGAGATAGAAAATTCAGAGAAGCTAAACTTCAGGCCCATAGAACTCGTTTTGAAAATATTAAAATGAAAGAAGAAGAGAATATTGTTGAATACCTTCATAGGGTAGATGAAGTGGTAAATGCAATCAAAGAAGTAGGAGAAGAACTTACAGATAGTGCAAAAGATACTAATTTCATTACCTATAAGATATCATGAAAATATTTCTACAATTGAGGATAGGGCTGATCTTGACACACTCACAGTTGATCAACTTCATGGAATTTTTATAGCATATGAAATGAGAATAGGGAATGATAAATAATCAAAAAGAGAAACAACCTTTAAAGAATCTAAAACAAATATGAGGTGGGAGAAAAATACCAATTATGAGTTATCAGATATATTTAATGAGGAAACTGCCAACTTCATAAAGAAACCCAAGAAAGGGACATGGAAATACAAAGGAAATATTCCTTTAATATGTTTCAACTGTGGAAAAATTGGACACTTTTCCAATAAATTTCCCCATCCTAAGTAGGAATAAAGTGATGATGAAAGAACCTTCAAAAATCGGAAGAAAAGAAACACTAATAATAAAAAGAAGTTCTACAAGAAAACGAAAACGTCCTTTACCCAAGAAGACAATATTTCATCAGAAGAAAATGAAGACGAACCGTAGCTTATATTCATTGGAATAAAAAATCAAGATGATAACCATTCAGAAGATGAATAAGAAGTGAACTTTGAATAAGAAATCCTTCATGTAATTGAAGAACTAAGAAAAACTAAAAACAAAATAGGGTACTAAGTGAAGAGCTTCTAGATATTAAACAAGATACTAAATCAAGAGAGAGGGAAGTTTCCAAAACCATCAAAGAGTCAGAACAAACCACCAGTGATTTGAAGTCCCAACTCCTGGAAGATAATAAAATTGAAGAAGTTATTTTACAACAACTTAATGATAAATAAACAAGTATGTGAGAAACTAGAAGCTGAAATTAAGCTACTAAAAAGTGAAATTGAGAAAGAAAAGAAGGGATCACAATTTGGAAATAATTCATAGATCTTGGATGAAATTTTCAGTAGTCAAAGGTCACCAAACAACAAGACTGGTTTGGGATACACTCAAGACTCAACCTCTACATCACAAGGATCTGTCAAAAAACCAATCAGTTATGTAGATGCTCTAAAAAACTCATTAAGAAAATAAGATAATAAGGCAAAGATGGTACCATTGAAAACTGGTAAACATAAACAGAAATTAATACTACCTACTAGAGTAAACGATGACAAGAAAAATACAATCATCAGAAGGAATCCTCCTAGATATCTATTTATTGGATATTGTTACTCTTGCAATAATTTTGGACAAAAGGCAGTACACTGCAAAGATTATGGACAATACAATCGTAGAAATGTCCAAAGATATAAGAACAATAAGTACAATACAAAGAAGATAAACTATAACTCATTTTCTCCTTTTCAATTCTTCAAAAGTGAATTCCAAAAATGCAACAACTATGGTCATAAAACTAGTGAATGTAGATTGCCAAAATATGATAAAAAGACAAATATTTCCCATAATAAAAAACAATGGAAGAGAAAGAAAACAGAGTGCAATGTAGCCTTATCTGCAAGAAATCAAGGATATCAATGGTATATATATAGTGGATGTTCCAAACACATTAATATAGATCAAAGTAAATTTCTCAAGTTAAATAAGAAAGGAAAAGGAAAAGTAACTTTTGGAGATAACATGTCAGCCAAGATACTGGGAAAAGGCATTGATAGTTTAGAAAATAATAAAACCAAAGAATAAGATGTAATTTTGGTAGAAAATCTCATACAAAATCTCCTAAGTTTAAGTCATACATGTGATCAGGGTCACATACTTACTTTTGATTCTCAAAAATGTGAAATCAGAAAAAAGGACATTCGAAAGCTAGTGGCAATTGCACCAAGAACATCTAGCAATGTGTACATCCTTGATATAGAAGAAGAAGAAGAATGTTGTTTAAGCCAAGTAGATGAAATATGGCTATGGCATAGAAGGTTGGGAAATTTAATCTTTGACAACTTGATCAAACCCAACGAGAAAAAGACAATTAGGGACATGTCGAAAGTGATTAAGCCTTCAGATTTTATTTGTAAACATTGTTAAATAGGAAAGAAAACAAGGGTTAGGTTAAAACAAAAGAGCATTCCACAACAAAACCATTATATAGTATTCACACAGATATATCTGGGCCAACCGAAACCAAAAGTGCTTATGGTGAACAATATTTTATGTTGATTGTTGATGATTACACAAGATTGACATGGGTATTCTTTTTAAAAGAAAAATCAAAATCCTTTGAGAAATTTAAAATATACAAATCCATTGTAGAAAATGAAAAAAATATCAAAATTAAATTTTTGAGATCAAAAAATGGAGGAGAATTCACCTCTAAAGAGTTCATTCAATTCTATGAAAATCATGGTATCAAAAGACAGTTTTCATCTCCCATGACTCCTCAATAGAATGGAGTGGTAGAAAGGAAAAACAGAACAATTCAAGAAGTTGCAAGAACCATGCTAAATGAAGTTAAGCTTCCAGACAAATTCTGGAGAGATGCAATCTACACAACAATTCAGATACTTAATAGAGATAAGTTGAGACCCAACCATGACAAAACCCCTTATGAACTATGGTTTGGAATGCCAGCATCTATAAAACACTTTAGAAATTTTGGAATTAAATGTTACATAAATAATGATGAAGATAACCTAGGAACGTTTGATCCAAGATATGATGAAGGAATATTCTTAAGATATTCATCTAATAAGAAAGAATACAAATTTTATAATCTTAGACTACTAAAGATATTGGAAAGTGACAATGTAAAGATAGATGATCTAAAAAAGAGAATATCCCATGGAATTGATAAAAAATCTCAACAAGAAGATGATGATGTAAAATATCAACAGGAAGAGGATGATGTAGAATCTCATAAAGAAAATGATAATGATGAAACAAAGGAAAATGAACCACATACTGATGAAGAATACAATGAAGAAAATCCCTTGCCAAGAGATCCAACAAAAAGAGTTCAAAAGAATCATCCTGAAATCTAGATTATTGGAGATAAAAGTGCAAGAGTGGAAACAAGAAGGAAAATTTATTTTGATGCAGAACAAGCAATGTTATCCCTAATAGAACCGAATTCAGTTAATGAAGATATCAAAAGTAAATATTGGATAAAATCAATTAATGAAGAACTAGACCAAATAGAGAATAATCAAACTTGGGAACGAGTTCCAAAACCCAAGGAAAAGAATGTGATAGGAACCAAGTGGATCTTCAAAAACAAACTAAATGAAAATGGGGAGATTATAAATAACAAAGCCAAATTAGTTTGCAAAGGATATTCCCAAGTAGAAGGTATTGATTTTGAAGAGACTTTTACTCCAATAGAAAGACTTGAGGCCATCAAAATGTTCCTAGCATTTGCATGCTTCAAAAATTTCAAAATTTATCATATGGATGTCAAATCAACATTTCTTAATGGAACACTATAAGAAGAAGTCGAATTTGAGAAACCAGAAGGATTCTTGTTATCAAAAAATCAAGACTATGTGTTCAAGCGGAAAAAGGCCTTGTATGGACTTAAACAAGCCCCCAGAGCATGGTTCTCTAGGCTTTATCAGTACCTACAAAAATAGGGATATAAGAGAGGGACTACTCACAACAACCTATACATCAAAATTGAGGATCAAAACATGGTTGTTGTGTTGGTATATGTAGATGGCATCATGTTTGGGAGTAATATTACTATACTAAAGAGAAAATTTGCAACCAAAATGCAAGAAGAGTTTGAAATGTCTGTGTTGGGAGAACTGTCATTTTTCTTAGGTTTACAAGTAAATAAAAAGGAAATTGGAATATTTTTTCCCAAACCAAATATACTGATGAAATGATGAAGAAATTTCAAATGGAAGAAAATAAACCTATGTGTACTCCAATGGTCACTGGATGTAAGCTAAGTCTAGAATATGACTCACCAAAAGTAGACCAAACAATGTATAGATCAATGGTTTCAAATTTTATCTATTCAAAAGAAACAAGACCTGGCATCATGCAGGATGTAGGACTCGTGGGGAGATTTCAATATGCACCTAAATAAATTCACTTAAAAGAAGTAAAAAGAATATTCATATACCTTCAAGGCACCCTAGAACTAGAATTATTGTATCCAAAGGATAAACACTTCAATCTAACAACATATACTGATGCATATTGGGCAGGTAGAATAGATGATAAGAAAATCACCAGTGGATGAGCATTTTTCTTAGGAAAAAGTATGGTAGAATGGTCAAGAAAGAAACAAGTGTTGAATTGGTGTTCATCACCTCCTTCAGGACTCGCGACATGGTCTAACAGCCTCCCGTGGATCCATTAACTCTGGTGGTGGTGAGTTTACTAATCACCCGCTGGTTTTGGTCTAATGGCAGTCATTCTCCTTTAAAACAATTGGTATCAGAGCTGGCCCCTTTTATCTAAGGGTAGATCCTAGAGCTTAAACATGTCAAGCCATGAAGGAAATTCAACCAATAAGGCCCCTATGTTCAATGGAACAAACTTTGCCTTCTAGAAAGTTAGAATAAGAACCTACATAATGGCTTTAGGTGAAGATGTCTGGGATGTGGTAGAGACTGGTTATGTAAATCCAATTGTGCTAGCTAATAAGGATGACAAACTAGAATTTAGCTTCAATGCTAAGGCTATGAATGCTATCTTGAGTGGG
>JZKD02S0212315.1:23462-48869 GCA_000966675.3 Picea glauca | reverse complement strand
TAGGTCTTCTTACATCTGCCTTATTCTATTTTATTGAAAGGTCTTATTAATATTGACCTTTATTACATCCGAATACATTGATCTACCTATGTGCGGGTTAGGACCTTAACAGATATGGCAAGTGATAAAGACAGCAGGAGGAGCACAACAGGGTATGTTTTTACTATAGGTGGAACAATAGTAAGTTGGATTTTGAAACTACAAAAGGTTGCTTCACTTTCAATAATAGAGGAAAAGTATGTTGCTACTATAGAGGCTAGTAAAGAGATGATTTGGTTACAAAGGTTTATGGAGGAATTGGGAAAGAAGCAGGAGAATAGAAGGTTGTACTGTGACAGTAGTGCAATTCATCTCGCAAATAACTCAACCTTCCATTTGAATACTAAGCATATATAGTTGAGGTACTACTTCATACGATCTGTTATGGAAGATGGACATTTGAAGATGGAAAATATACACACTAGCCAGAATCCTATAGACATGTTAAATAAGGGAGTAACTAGAGAGAAATTGAGTTCCTGCTCAGTTTTAGTTGGTCTTCAAGAATGAATATGAAGATGAGAAATTTTCTAGGTCCAAGAAGGTTCAAACTCCAGCATATAAAATAGTGGTGGAGTTGTTGAGATCAGTCTCGAAGTGGGAGATTGTTGGTTGTGGAGCCTGATTATCTTCCTGATCCAGAGGTCTTGTGTTTTCCTGCCGTGTTTATACCCCATGAATACTTTACACCCCATAAGTATGTACACTCTTCCACATGGGGGAGTACAGAGGGAGGGGGTACCCCCTCTGAGGGGTCCGGGGGGGCTATCCCCCCTGCTGGGGGGTTCGGGAGTGAAGCCCCGGAAGGAAAAATTTCCTTGTAAATGTATATTGTAATTTCATTGTAAATCTGGACCATTCATTATAAGGTCACAGATCTAACAATAGAAATTATGTTAGGGTTTTTTTCCCTAGAAGGAAACCCTCTGTTATGAGGGAAATGTATTGTAGCTATGCATTATAGAGAATATTGTATTCTGAGACAAGAGACTGTGAGAGAAAGAAGAGGAAGTTACAGTGGATTTGTTGTATTTTGTATCCCTTCATATGTTGGATAATAATAAAGGAAGAACATGGAAATTTCTCTGGTGGACATAGCCCACACTGGGTGAACCACGTAAATCTGTGTCTCTATTGTATTGTGTATCTTATGTGTTTTGTTTCCGCATTTGTTTTATTTTATTTCTCCACGGTCCTATTTTTCTAACAATATGGTCAAGGGGAGCATTTCCACAAGGGGAATGAAGAAACATCCCCTCTTCCATTGATGTCAAAGGACGAGAGTAACTTTAGAGGAGAGAGGAATCATCACAGGGGGAATTTGTGTATGAAGTTAGTGTGTTTCCCTCAATGAAAAAGGGGGTGATTTTTGTACACATTTTCATTGATGTCAACAACCGATGTCGTTGTGGTGTGATGATGAGTTTTTATGAAAAACATGCAGAGGAATCTACCTAAAACTCAGGAGAGGCAGTGGATTTCACAATATCAAAGCAATGTAGAAACACCATCAGGATCAAATTCATAACAGATCAATGATATTGATTAGTTAGAATCCAAGTACAAAACCAAAAATCTTAGAATGGAAATTACATTGTTGAAAACATGATTAGGATTGAAATCCCCACAATAAAACTACAAAATAATCGAGGGAGAATCATGTCCACTAATGTAGATTTCAGGACAAACCAGGACTGTTAAATGAAATCAACTTGATCGAGGTTTAATCGGGGAATCTCACTATGAGAGAATTGATAATTGGGAACGAATAACCCAAAGACCCGAAGGCTAAAATAAATGTGTATCGTCGATCTAAGAGTTGATCACATCCGTTGGATCAAGAATTCACGAGATCCCGAAACAACCGAAATCCCAACAACTTTTGGATTGTGTTGAGATTTTCGCGTCAAAGATGGATCATTAAATGAATTCAAGTTGCTTGAGGTTTATTTGGAGAATCTCACTTCAGGATACTTGAGAATTGGGAACGATTAAACCAAATTCTTGAATGTTGAAATGAATCTAGACCATTGATCTAGAACTGATCATAACTGTTGGATCAAGAATTTATGAGATCCCAAAATAGTCGAAATCCCGACAATCGTTGGATCGTGTTAGGAATTTTGCATCAAATATGGACCTCTATATAAAGTCAATTTTCTCGAGTTTTTTTTGGGGAATCTCACTTCGAGAGAATTGAGAATTGGGAATGGATAACCCAAAGTCCTGAAGCCCGAAATGAATCTAGAACTAATCACAATCGTTAGATCCAGGAGGAGGACATGTGTCACGTCAATAGATCCATGTCAGTAAGGACATGTGGCACAATCAAATGGTGAAAAGTGTCTAAGTCCAGTTGAAACTTTAAGGTTACGTCAGTCACAAATCTAGGTGACACGTGGAAACCACTCAACCAGTGTCAAGTCAGCAATGACATCAACAAGTTACGTCACTCTGAGATTTTTTTCCTTTGTTTGAAATCAAAAACTACTCAAAGCGCGGAAGGTAGAATTCAATGCTAACCATTGATATAAGATCCTTCGTATTCTCACATGACCATTAGATCAAAACATGACGTAAGCTCTCCCAGGTTGACGATTTCGACGCTGACCAACTCTGGTGGAAATTGGAACAACAATTACCTGGACCTCCGAACTGCTGAAGTTTGGAAGTTCCAAATAAATATATGACCATCTGTCAAGAAGGAATATTCATAGTCAAGATCATTGATAGAATAAATCCTTGGAATCATTAATCCCATGATCCTATCTCTTGGACAAGTGGAGGTTATCAAGAAGAAAGTGTTAATAAGCACTTCGGCAAAATGTACTCTCAAAGGTTGAAATATTGCAGAGGACCGAAGTCCCGAAGTAAACAATGGATGTCCATATCAACCTTTGATTAATTCATAGTCGTTGGATTAAGCAGTGGAAGGATAGTGTAAGGATCAAATCCAGACTGTTGATTTGGTTCCACAAATCACACCAACCGTCAAATCAACCCTTGTGAGAGGTAACCACTTTGGAGAATTGAAAATCTGGAAGATTGGATGAGAGAGAAATGCCTGAAGGATGAAGTACCAAAAAATTAGGTTCCATCCCCTGGTCATGGGTTAGGAACACATAAGCCATGAGGCGTTGGGTACATCGCTTAATTAATAATCCCGTGGTTTTGCGCAGATGGTCACATGTAAATGGTTTGAAGGAAGTGCCTCTATCGAATTTGATTTCTACAATATTTGCATAGACATGGAATCGAGTTAAATAAATCGATCCATAACTATGATCAATTTATGAAAAGAACTCTCCCTGAATTAAAATCCTTCACAATAATGTTTGAATAATAATAGAGATTATTTTTAATTTAAAATTAAGGGGTGTGATGGTCCAAACAAAGGAACACAATGCTTCATAGCTCACACCAGTTGGAAGAGTATATAAACGAGAAAGAATGGTGAGAAGAAAGTGTCTCTGTAGTGGATATCAGAAGATCAAAACAGAAGAAGAAGAACTAATGATTGTTATGAAGTGAGGGTGGAAGGGAGGAGAACGAAAGGATTCATATCCTTTAGTAAGTAAATATAATGGAGTTGGAGCTTCCTAGGGTTGGTGCCCTAAAAAAAGGGAGTTAGTGCTTCCTAGGGTTGGTGCCCTAAAAAAAAGGGAGATGGTGCTTCCTAGGGTTGGTTCCCTAGAGAAACAAGGGAGTTGGTGCTTCCTACAATTGGTGCCCTGAAGAAGGAGATTTGTGTCTCCTATAGTTGGTGCTCTAAAAAGGATTGGTGTCCTTCACTATTCTTCATATAATCCTTGTAATTGATATTAATTATATTTATATAATTGATTTTACAAACAAGTCTATTGTTGATCTATTTTGGTAATTAACAAAATATAAAAATAACTTCTAATTGTTAAAAAAGGGAAATACTAATTCACCCCCCCCTATCATTATTCCAACACAAGGGGTGGTAAAATCTATGTCAGGTAGGAGCACAGAATATGTGATTCTCATACTTCACGTGAATTATTTAAAACAAATTGTCTTGGTACGAATCTATACCATGTGAATATATGTGTTGGGTTTAAACATAATGAGACACCATTTGATTACAGGTGATTGATGTATATCGTTAACAAATGAAAGGCAACCCATCGATGATGATAATGGATGTCAAGGTACCATGGTACAATCTAAGAAGTGTGAATAAATTAACTGGTGTGGAACACCTGATAGAATATATCGATTAGGGGACATTGATGTATTCCCACTATCAATAGAGAGGGAACCTGTCACTAATGACTGCAAGCCCCAAGGTACAAAAAATAACTCTAGATCATTGTCCCAAAGGAAGATGCACTCAAGTCGACAGTAAGAGATCCACTAGAAGGAAGGAATTATAGCATCCTCCATCATCCATCATGAGGTCTAGCATAAGGAAAAATATATGGAAGGAATCAGATCAACAGATTGTAAGGAACACATCGAGTTATGAATCTGGCATGCACGAGATGGAAAAGCGCATGAAAGAGACTCTCTAAATAGTATCCAATAATGGAAACTATTGAAAAATATGAGGAATCCACCAATGAGGTCATATGGAAACCAAGGTACCACAAAAATCCCTATGTGTGATGATTTTTGTTGACGTCGAACAGAAGGAAAACTACTCAATCAATTCCCAATGATGGTTTTTCAACTGTTGAGTGCAAGCTCACCTATAAATGATGGAAATAGGTCCAAGGTACAACTATAGTTCATACTCTCATAGCAATGTGTCAGATTCGATAAGAGAAGACCTACCAACAATTCAATCAGGACCTTCTATACTAGCACAAGTGAGATACACAGATACTTGTGATGATGAGATGTATTTGACTGACACAAGAAGGCCGAATTGAAAGGTCAGAGACTTTCTGCAGAATGGTCGAGTCAGGTTGAAACTTCCCCTGATCAAAAGAATGACACATTATGTGACTTAGGAAACATGGATTATAAATTGGGATACATTTGTGATACAGGAGGCATCATCAAACTCCCCATATGTGTGGAAGAATAACCAACCGAAGGAGATTTTACTTAGAAACGAGAAAATTTATACTAGATACATATTAAACCCAAAATATTAAGACATTGACTTAAATATGGTGCTTTGTTTAAGGGAGACAAGACTTCTACCAAAAAAACGATAGACTCTTTCCCCCCCTCTTTTTTTTTTATCTTTTTCATACTATTAAATCCTGAAAAAGAACAAAACAATGTTATAATACAATGGATGAAATGCATGTTGTGGGAAAGGAAACTAGTTCCAAAACGAAAGGAGCATACCTATGCTCAATGCAAGGAAACATGTGTAGGATAAGGACACTTAGAGAATTTTTCCTCCACGGTTAATATGTCAAGTTGCAAAGGTATAAACTTCAAGGCTAGAAACTGGTAGGAATGCATAAGAAAATGGTTCAACAATAACAAGTTTAAGCTGGAATTATTCCTAAAAGCATGAGTTGTTAATATGAAATGAAAATAGAAATAAAAAAAAAATTGGAAACCCCATTGGTGAATTGGCCATAAAGAGATTGAGAGGAAGTCATGAGGATTCAATGAAAAGACATGGCAGGACTACATAGGAATTTAGATCATACAAAAAATACTGCATCATGGGTGTCAAAAGGCCAATGAGGTAATAACTAGGACACCCATGAAGAGGTAAACTCTACCATTCATAAACGACACCCTTAAATCATCTTAAAGGTACAATGTCGTGAATGGATGGGGTGGACCCTATGGTAGATATGTGAGCGATACAGATAAATGTATTGTTAAGGTATAATGGGACCTACTCTATATGCTAGTAAAAAACACAATTCATGTTGAAGAGTCTGAAAAATGCTAACATATGTAGCATCATATGTTAGAGGGAGTCTTGTAGGTAATAACCAAAACAATTTGAGAAGAAGATATGCAACTTCAATGCAAAGCCATGGAGGGACTAAACAAGACTCCCAAGCCTAATATAAAACTTGCAACATGGGTGCCAAAATGCAAAGGGGGTCAAAACTAGGGAAACCATGGAATATAGAATATAATGCATGAATTACGACACTTCTAAACAACAAAGAAGGTTCCATGTCACAAATCAGTGGGGTGGATCCTAAGGAAAAAAGAAATAGGAAATGGATAATGCAAAAATTCATGAAGGGGAAAATATAACCTATATGCCAATTTCAATATCATTACATCTTAGAACGGATCGACATGGAACGAAAAGGTACCAAAGAAAATTTCTCCAAAGTATTGTATCTAAGACCAAAAACACATACCCAAAAGTTAATAATTCCAATATAGAAACCTATGATAAAAACATGTGCTAAGGGATACGAAACTTGAAAACAAGAAACCATAAAAATACAATATTTATAGAGAAACATATATCCTTATAGCTTATGAATCGTAGTGCTCTAGGTAGAGCCCATTTCTAGGCTTAGGCTAGTTGAACCTCATAAGGCTTTCTTTCATTTTCATTAATATGCACTTGTATTTTTTTCTAAGTATGTTTCCCTCCCATAAATTTCATTGTCATGTCTTGCCTCCATGACTTATGTTTTTTTCATACTTATGTCATTTTGTTATAATCGCGGGTTAGCAGACTCGTGGACTCACATCCTATCACTTTTCTTCATTGAACCTCTTCCCAAAACTTAGTTTATTTTTCATTCACTGACTCATGGAGTCATGATTTATTTTATTTTTGTCTCGTCTTCACAAGTCCATCCGAAAAGTATCAATACTTAGCCATTTTTGTTATCACAATGGACTCTCAGACTTGTGGACTAGAATTCTCATTTGAAATATTCCACTCCTCCATCCCTCCATGACGTGTCCTTTCTCTTTCACAGTTCTCGAGTCATATTAAATGCTAATTCTATGAACACAAATACTAAATTGAATTCTAAAAAGGTTGTTATTATTGATGTTTCTATCGAGGTAAATCACATTTATTTCAATTTAATACTTTCATCAAGCATCTAACTTAAAGATTATTTCACTATTCTAAGCAATATTATGGAGAAGCCTCTCAACCTGTTGAAGATGGTCGAAAGAAAACAACATTTATCTGGGGATACCTTAAATCTATTTTCAAGAGAAAATAACAATTACCACTAGTCCAGGGCATATTGGTATTATTCAACGTTGTCAGATAAATATAATAATAAGGTTTGGACATCAGGAATAGCTCTTGATGGTTGTGTCCTTGAGATTTTCAAGTGAAAATATATTTTCCCCTTGTGCATTGATAAATTTGTCCAGAACAGAAGAACAGTTCCACTACAAAGAGGCTCCTCTATTTCATTGGCACCTTCAGTCTTCAAAAAAATGTTAAAATTACCAGAGCCAAACTTAACATACAAAGGAGAAGAGGCCATAAATTTTCTTAGGGTACGAAATAATGGAACTGAACTCCTGTAGGAATATTTACAAGACCCTACTACAATGTTGAAACACCTATCCATAATCTAGGTCGGTATTCTACAACAACTATTCCCCAGCTGGCCTTGTATATTTTTCATTTTACAGTTCATCAAAATGTTGTTTTCGATTGGGAAAATATCATATTGTTACAAAAAAAAATTCTCACCCCATGCAACTTTCTTGGATGGCCTTTCCATTTCCCTATGAAGACTTGAAGTCCCCTTTTTACCTTTCATTGCCAAAAAACACATGTTTCAACATATATGCACCCTATCAGTTAGACAACAAGAGTATATGCAGGCTGCTCCACTACAACCCGCGTACATCAAATTTGGGTTTCCATGTCATGTCACGAGATCCATGATCCTTGACCTTCCATATATGAGAAACACTTTGACTTGGCCCTTCAGTTCCATTTGAAGGCTATAAATTGAGCCATATACAAGCCTTGGAAAGGAGCAGAGAATTCGACTTTGAGAGGAAAGATACTCTGGAGAAATTTCACTTCATATTGAGCCTGCATCCCTTTATCCTTGAAATTATGAACTCATTTTTCAACCCCCAAGCTCTTCCTTCTTTGTGATGGAGAACCTCATTGTATCCTTTATATGATCTTGGCTTTGGTGGAGGATTGAAGTGGTAGAGGCCAAACTAGAGGGACTTAGTTTCTTGGTTCTAAGATGTGTCATTACATAAGTTTGTCACTTATATGCTTATGTTGATTATTTTAATAGAAATACTATTTTCTTGTCCAATTGATATCTTGCAAATATTGAATTATTATTCCATGGGCATATTTTTCATGTATGTTAATGGATTATGCTAACATTATATGTTATCACCATATGCTTGTGTATCTTGTTTTTTTAGGACAAGTTGCAGGTATAAATCTTTGGGTTGTGTGCTCAATGGTGGTCTTCATCAAACGTCTGGGCAAGGTAGGCTCTTTGCCTTGTCTTGTTAGCATTTCATTTATATAGCATACTTGGGATTAGAGTTTATTTCTACATGTCATTCTGTATGTTGTGGTTTACCCCATGCCATAGAGAGATTTTCCTCGTAACATAATTGGTGACCATACTAGGGATTGATATTTTGTTTTGGGGTTTGAAGTTTTTTTCTCCTTGAATTTCTCTCTGTTATCTTGAGTTTCCTTTTCGCTTGATTGCTTGAAAGCCTAATTTTAATTTGCATCCGAGTTTCTTAGATTAATCCTTTCCCTGGCAGTTTTTTAATATATATGTGGTTTTTCCCTTGACAGATCCGTACATACATGATATGTCCTTCTGTAGAGCGCATACACATGCAAGTTTTTCTCAAACAGTCACATACATTAACTCTTTAGGCTTACTGGCTGAGTTTGGTGTTTGTTGGGTAAGATTGATTAGTTTTTTAGACTTCTTGGGTCTGTGTCCTAACTGTTAAGTGCTTACAGAGTGATAGGAAACCTTCTTATTGTTGAATTTTTTAGCTTTATTATTTCTTATCATCGTTTTCATTGGTTGTCCTTTCACATTGGTCTGAGTGTTTCTTCTTGGTGTCCTGCTTGGATTGTCTCTTTTTTCTTGTAGTAGGGTCTATATGTGAAGCTTGTATTGATTCCTTGCATTTGCTTTTCTTTATATCAAAAATACAAAAAAAAAATTGCATTATGGAATTTTCTCTTTTGAATACTTAGTATTGATTTTGACACATGTGGAAAGATTGAATTTCATTGAAATTGTAGAAATTGAATTGAAAGTTGCATTTAGAAGCTTACCATCTCTTGAGAATTTAATATTAAGACTTAGCAGTTTTTTTTATATTCCCTTCTCTTATATGTTGAGCCGTAATACCATTAGTTTAATGACCACACCTCTTCAGTAAAAAAAAACCATTAAAAATAATGTTGATTACCTAAAATTGATTAGAAACGATATTATTTTTAGGTTACACAAACAAGTATAAGACATAGGACCTTGGAATAGTATTTTGTGAGAAAAATTCTCCAAGGCTATTAAACTAAACATATGTGTCCGACCAAGGAGTGGTGAAACCCATTGTGTAATTAGTGACATCAGGAGGCTCTGCTCACACCATAGTTAAGCATAGCTAAGCACGAGGTCACACGAATTTGGTTGCAGAGATATCTCTCTAATACCTTATTAGCGTCAGAGATATTTATGTAGTTCCATTCATATTTGGGGGTATTGATAGTACCTTTACCTCCGTGAGAGGTGGTTCTTTCAATATTTCAGGCTTTGTTACCCTTCCCATACGGTGTACCGGACTTACGATTTTTCTCCTACGCATTGGTTATATTTTGGTGAATCTAGTTGCTTGACATAGGTATCCACATAGGTTACTTGCAAGGGTTATTCTGCAGGTACCCTGAGTCAGATAAGGATCAGACAACACACAACCTTTATGGAGGATTACCTCTCTGAGGGGATCTAACCGACTGCACTATTAATCCCACAAGAGCCCTTATAATGGATTATGATACCTCCAATATTTTGAAGAGAGTCTCAGGCCCCTCTTGGGTGGGGAATACCTACTCTAGTGAGGGAGGCCCCTTTTTAGCTACTATATCCTATTTGGTGTGCATTTTTCCTTTTTTCTTTATTTTGGTGTGCTCTCTTATTGTTATTTGTCCCTAATATTTGGTTTCACACCTCAATTATTAAGACATCATGGAGAAATACTAGCCTCCTCACAGGTCTCGTCGTTTGTTGAAGTTACAACTGCATTTTGATTCTTTACCGAAGTTTCCTTCTAAAAGGCATAATGTTAATAAGCATGGTACGTATATCTCCACCTCCCAAACTTGTGATTATCCAATTATGCGTACTAAGTCAAATCTGAACGACACAGGGAGTCCCTCGACTATGTTAGTGCAAGGAGTTTCTCCCAGAATATAGGTGAGCAAGCCTAGATCCCATCAGTAAAATGTAACAAGTGTGTTTTTGAAAGGTGAGAGGGAGATAATTAAAATTGTTCATCAATGATCAATGATTCCTACATCAAACCATGTTCCCAAAGAGAAATTCTAATCTAAATATGAACAACAACAAGACAAAATTTTCAAATAAGAATGAGGAAGAAACATAAAGAGAATAGTGTAGGTGTACATCTAGTCCAACTGACTAATCCCTGAAGAAAATTCCATAAATAAAGATCCTCCTACTACAGAAATTAAAAGAAGTTTATGGTGATATATTCACATAGTAAAATACTTTGTTGCATAAACACAATAGCATGAATCCTTCACACATAACCAAAAACTAGAAGAAAAAAGAAATAACTCTGATCTAGATTAGTATTAGAAACATCAATTGAAATACATGCTCTTCAGTAAGGTATACAGAGCTGCAAAAACAAAACAATTCTATTTTCTATTACTCTGCCCCCTCCCTTAGCTCTTTCTAACCCCATATAATATTGTACCATGAAATATATATCACTATAGATCCTTTCCAGCTCACCAATTCAAACTCCAACCCCTTTCCCAAAATAGAAACAGTTACAAACAGAAAATGACATATTTTAACTGATTTCTTACTTTTAAGGAGGAGAAATTCTAAAAAATAGGCTTCAAAATGCCACTTGTAATTATCAAACTATAATAATTGTGTAAAATATGACAACAATTTTTGTATATAATATTGTTATAAAGAAAAACCCCTCTCAGTTTCTTGAAATTCATCTCCAACTGGACGGAATACATGTCGCAAGAAAATGTCTCAAACAGGAAATCATGAAAACTGAAAAAATAGGGCTCAAAGATTCCTTTGAATCTCTCAATCCGTGACACCTATGTGAAAAATGAAAGAGGTTAATGTTTTTGGGTCTGTTCTTGACAATAAAATCCTTTTAATTTTGAAAATTCTTCCTGGTTCACCCAGAAATCCTCCTAGAAGTAAACTAGTCAAAAATACCAGTTCAATAGTCCTAGAATGGAGTTTTTGCAGCCCATTTTGTACCACCTATCTAAAAATGCAAGTTTTTGCAGCACCGAGCTAGGATAAATTTGAAATCTCTTAGCATGACAAAAAGGTAATTATGGAAATGAATGAATATTGCATTATTGGACTCATATGAAGGATCAAGTGCTCTTGCTTCATAAAAAATGTTGAAACATGGTGCTTGAGGAAGCTAGCGCTACAGAATCTCCTAATTCACCAATTCTACAAAATAGACCGTAAAAATAACCAAATTTTCTAGTGAAAAATCATGTTCTAAAATAGGCTCCATGGGGGATAGAAACCTCCTTGTGAGGCTTTAAGAGCTCGTGTATTTTCAGTGCCTTGACCATTGGGTTATGGAGTCAGTCTTGGGTACAACTTTCAATAATTCTACTGAAGACATCATGCTAGAAAAAATTACACTACTTACAAGTTGAAAGAAAACACACCTGCTCAAAATAGCTTATTTATGTACATGCCTACACTAACTGGTTTTACAATGCACTCAGGTAAAATTGAACTTCCACCATAGCCACTCAAACAACTTCCTCACTAAATTCTCCTCGGGTTTCAAATGGAAAACAACAAGCAGGAAAAGCATGGTAGAAGCCATAAAGCGGTCTTCGGAAAATGTTGTTCATTTGAATGAGTGTGTGTCATGAAGAAATATGAAAACTTCAAAGAATTAGAGAAATATGAATCCAACACAACTACTACTGGGTCCTAAAAACTATGATTCAAAAATAGTGGCTTTAAACAAAATGAATGCCATTGCATGAAATGCTTCTTGTTGAGAAAGGCATGACCTGTTTGTTCTTCAATTAACAACTCTTGAATATAATTTAATGCATGATATTCAGGATTAATAAAATTTATTTAATTAATAAGTAAACATTTCTAATTTAAACTCAAGAACCTATGACCTTGGATGTCATCATAACCGAGAAAGGGTTGTTGATCAATCACCTTACGTGTTGATTCCTCCTTCTATTCTTGTGCAGGTTCTAGTAAATGGATGACTGGTGTGGGTGGTTGTTGGTACGTTTATAGTTGCTACCTTACTTCCTATGGCTGAATCTAAATTATCAATACACATGTATCAACGAGAGGTTGTTCTTCATCAATAGGATGTTCATCAACACGTTTCTCATCAACATCACTGGGGTACTCATCAAAAAAGTGTTGTCCGTGAAATTTTTCTGACTATGCACACAAACCAGTAATAGATTGTTGTTTTTATATGTATTCTTCATCAATTATGGGCTCATGTGAAGATTCAACATTATACTGTCTTTGAATCCTGCCACAAGATCAGAGATTCTCCTCCACTTCTTCAACATATCTAAATAAATGCAGCAAAGATGTAGACTCTCTTTCTCTAAGAAATAAGACAATGTTGGATTGTTGAGACATGATGTAATAAACCATGGCAGCAGTTTCAGAAGGTTTAATTTCCAAGGGTAAGCTGCAATATATACTATAGAACCTTCGATTAAAAGTAGACAAAACTTCATTATTCTCTTTTCTCACAATAGTGAACTCATGCAAGTACTAATCAAATGATTTTCTCTCTCCCCAGTATTTTAAAAAGGTGTCATATAGTTCATTCCATGAACCAATGGAAGAAACTTCCATATTCTTGAACCACAAGGCAACATCTCCAATCAAAGATTTAGAGAAAATCGTCAAGACAATATCTTCATGGAATATTTCCAGATTGTCAATGAAGTCTTGAAAGGTTGACAAATGTTATTCTCCTGCATTTTTATCTTTTCCAACAAAAGTTGGTAGGTAGTCTACAAATCCGGGAGGGTAAGGATGAAGAAAGGATGGCAATTTTAGAGTTCTAAACATCTTTTCCCTAATATTAAACTGGAAGTCAGTGGGCTAATGAACACTAGAATTTTGTTGGTGAAGGTCAGAGGCGATAGAAGCTTGAACTAAATTGGTTTTATTATTTGCGAAAGGACAATAATCATTTGGTGCATGTTGAATTTCAATAGGCTCGTTATTAACCACAGAGGGAATGAAAACAGGTAATAAATCAGCTTTGAAATCTATAGAAGGGACAGAATCATAAGGTTCAGATTGATTAAAAAGTGCATATGAACCTCATCTTCTTCAGGTGTTCGAAGTGGATAGATATCCTTAACATCAATGACATGGGAAGGGGGTAAATCTACTTGTTTGAAAGAGGAATATGCAAGAGCGGGATGGTGGTCTTTAGAGTATACGAAGCATATTATGATTCTCCTAATGTGTGTAGGGAAAATCAAGAAAGAATGAAGGACAAAGAGCACAAGTTCCAGAAACATATTCAAAACTTGATACCTGAAATTGTCTCTGCCTTCCATCTCTATCCAACATCGTTCCCACAGTGGATTCTTCCAACAGGCTCATCTTCGTGGAGTCACCAGGTAGAAAATATCCAGTCCTCTAGGTGCCCAACTTTAGTCTACCATCTAAAGTTGGAACTGTACTTGTCATTCAACCCAGGGAGATATTCAAATTTGCTAAAATCATATCCCTGGAAATGACACGTATGATGTTAACGCAAGGAGTTTCTCCCATACTGCAGGGGAGAAATCATATATCCCATTAGTAAAATGTAACAACAAGTTTGTTTTTGAAAGGTGAGAGGGAGCTAATTAAAATTGTTCATCAATGATCAATGATTCCTACATTGGACAATGTTCCCACAGAGAAATTCTAATCCAAATATGAACAAAAACAAGACAAAATTTTCAAAGAAGAATGAGGAAGAAACATAAAGAGAATAGTGTAGGTGTACATCTTGTCCAAATGACTAATCCCTGAAGAAAAATCCAAAACTAAAGATCCTCCTATTTCAAGAATTAAAAGAAGTTTATGGTGATGTCTTCACGCAGTCAACTCCTTTGTTGCATAAAAAAAATAACATGAATACTTCACACATAACCATAAACTAGAAGATAGAGTAAATAATTTTGTTCCATATTATTATTAGCAACATCAATTGAAATGCATGCTCTTCAGTGAGGTATACAGAGCTGCCAAAACTAAACAGTTTTATATTTTATTACTTTTCCCCCTCCCTTAGCTCTTTATAACCCCCTATACTCTTGAACCATGAAATATATAGAACTGTGGGTCCTTTCCAACTCACCAATTCAAAATCCAACCCCTTTCCCAAAGTAGAAATAGTTACAAACAGAAAATGACACGTTTTAACTTATTTCCTGCTTTTCAAGAGGAGAAATTATGAAAAATAGGATTCAAAACGCCACTTGCAATTCTCAAAATATAATATATGTGTAAAATATGAGAACGATTTTTGTAGATAAGCTCATTATAAAGACAAACCTCTCTCGGTTTCTTAAAATTCATCTCCAGTTGGTTGTAATATGTGTCGTAAGAACATGTCTCAAATAGGAAATCATGAAAACTGAAAAAATAGGGCTCAAAGATTCCTTCGAATCTCCAAATCCGCGACACCTGTGTGAAAAATTAAAGAGGTTAATTTTCTTGTGTACGTGCTTGAAAATAACCTCCTTTTAATTTTGAAAATTCATCTTGGTTCACCCAAAAATCCTCATGAAAGTCAACTAGTCAAAAATACCAGTTCAACAGTCCTAGAACAGAGTTTTCGCAACACATTTCGCAGCACATTTTGTAGTGCCTATCTGAAAATGCCAGTTTTTGCAGCACTGAGCTAGGAGAAATTTGAAATCCCTTAGCATGACAAAAAGGTAATGATAGAAATGAATGAATATTTTGTTATTGGACTCATATGAAGGATCAAGTGCTCTTGCTTCATAAAAAATTTTGAAACTTGGTGCTTGAGGAAGTTGGCGCTGTCGAATCTCCTAATTCACCAACGCTACAAAATAGACCATAAAAATATCCAAATTTTCTAGTGAAAATTCCTGTGCTAATAGACTCCTATACCTTATGTGATTAGTGGGATCTCTTTGACTCCTTTAGCTGCGATGGTTGGAGTGCCTGAGATTCTCATCCCTAATTCTACCCAACCTATGGTTTCTACTCAACCCATAGAAATGAACCATTTTGGGTCTCTTTTTGGTACGCCAGGATACAATTCGCATTCCATACCTTTGGTATCTAACCCTTTTTATTTTGGTATGCCCAATATGACATCGCATCTTTCATCCTCTATTCCAGCAACTAATGAAAATCCTAGTTTTCGACTTGGGGGCATGACTCCTTCACATGCTCCTCTCTCTTTTGGTGGAGGTCATATTCCACAAACGAATCCTATGGTTGGAGGACAACCTCTTTTTTCTTCCAGGTATAATCCTAGTCTCAATTATCCTAGATGGAGTACTTAATCGAGCGGACATTTTACTTCCCATATTCCATGGGGGTTGTCGCGAAATGGTACATTGAGCTACCGGGGGGAACATACATAAACTTTCATCATATGATTTTGGTCTTTCTCAGCCACTTCCAGTTTTTGGTTCGTTATGATGTTGGCATAGAACATTTTTAGACCTTTCTCTAAGATAATGCCACACATATCTTAGACCATATCCAAGAGTGGTGTAGATATAAGTGGTTGATTAAAGCCTACATTCCTCCAGAGTTTTTGTTGGAGTGGTTCCATAAGTCCTTGTTGCCTTATATTTCGAAGGATGTTCCTACATCCAGAGTAACATCTGAGGAAGAAGTTATTTTCAAATCCCAACAATTGGACCTCATATATGCTCAATCTGGGATGTTGTATGAAATTATTCCTGACATGTCATGGTCAAATTACAACCCTAGAAAAAATCTTGGGCCTTATGTTTATGGAATCATAGGATCTGCAAATTATAAGTCTACAGACCTGGTGACAAACCAGTTGAAGGATTTGTATCTAAGCCAACCTGTAGCAGGACAATATTTGGCTTCGTCCTCCACTCCCACTCAGTCAGCGAGTGTGCATTCTGTATAGTCGTCAGCCAAAACAAATGGTAACCAACAACCAGGAGGGAATATAAGGAAAGGACGAGGTAATAATTGTAAGGGTGGGAAAAATAATAAAAATCCAATGATGACACTAACAATGATAGATCGAATAATAATGTTGGTGAGGGAAAGAAAGAAAAATGGAAGGTGAAGTTTCCTTGTAAAATTTTTAAAGATGATCACCTTACCCACCTATGCCCCAAAATCGAGAAATCCTCAAGGATCTTATCACAACCGTCCATTTTGCTAACCAATCCATTTCAACATAATCAACACATGGCTTCAGGGTCCTCTAACACTGGAAATGCGTTGATCAAGAGTCAAAACTCCTTGAAACATGAAGGTGGCCATCTATGTGTTAATATGGTCAAGTATCATATTGATGTAGCCACTCAATCTCATGATTATGGTTCTTCACAGACTATTACACATCCAGAGTCTCCCCCTCCTCCAAAAACACCCTTGCAAATCGAAAAGATAGAACCTTTGCTTCGTATTATGAATGGAGTACTAAAACACTCTGTCCACAATCCTAATGCCAGATTTCCCCAGAACTATTTGATTTTCGAAGATCTGGGTCAAACCCCTTGTGAAGTGTCTACTTTGGAGGTTCTCTAGATGTTTCCTTCATAGAGTAACCCCTTGTTATCTACTTTAGGAGCTCTATACCTGTGTGGCTCGAAGGTTATTAAGTTTGATGTCACAGATGTTAAGCCTCACTTACCTTACCACATGGCCTTTCAAATACATTTGGAGTACAATAAAATTACCATCAAACGCATTGTAATTGATGAAGGTGTTGCAACGTGCATGATGTCCCTAACCTATTTGAAAGCCATTGGCTTTCTGACTCTATCCCTATATATGACTATGTTTACCTCATTTGATGGGCATTCATTTAAACCCCAAAATTCTTCCCACTTTTGCGGTCCAGTTAGGTGGAAAGACAGTGGAAGTTGATGTCAAGGTGGTGGATGCACGCCTTGACTACAATTTTCTACTAGGGTGTATTTGGACTATGCCATGCCCATAGTAGCGTCGTTTTCTTCCGCAATTTATGTTTTCCTCACGAAGGGAAAATAATGATGATTAATCAATTGTCCTTTGCACACACTAGTCCTAATGCAACAATTGGACCTTCATTCCTAGTGATCGACAATTCTCAGTAGGAAACCGAGGATGTTGGTGTTGGAAATTATTCCTCTTTCATGGGTAGCTTTGATTTCATGGCACCAATCCATCAAATTCATGCCATTTCTAGTAAGTCTTCTTTGTCGATGAGGTTCGTTCCTTTCCATACTTCGTATTTCCATGACCCTTGGACCCTACCTTCCTTGAATATGTCGTGCAAAGTTTAGTCACACTTTGGGATGGAAATTCCACTATTAGTAATAGAAGTTGCATATCAGGCTATTCTTAATGCTACTGTTGACTCAGATCCTTTCTCCTCGGAGATGGATGAGGAAGATCTGTTCTAGAGCCTGTATGGGCCTCCCAATCATCTTGTTCACATGAATTCATCGATGATACTTTACCTTTATAGGAAGCCATCTTAGAGGCCATGTATGGTCCTGATAGGCCTTGGGATGATATGCATCATCGCTCGTATTTCCTCCTAGAGCTTGTTAGGATCAAACAAGATGAATTTAGATCTACCTTGAGTGATATGGTCAGTCACATTGTGGTTCCATTAGATACGCATGGTATTTGTGCCAAAGGAAACATGGAGAATATTCTCCTACTGTCACGATCAAAATATCTCGAATTCTTGGTAAAATTGAGAACGTATATATCGGTGTAGATTGTTCACCTGGAGAAATTCAGATCTACATCAATATCTTCAAATAATTTTGTGATGTATTTTCTTGGTCGTGTGAAGAGATTCTAGGGATCGACCCCATCATTGTTGAACATCAGATCAAGACTTTTCTGGATGCTAGACTTGTTTAACAACATCTTAGAGTTGTTAATCCTAGGAAGGCCCCTGCTATTAAGGTAGAGGTAGAGAATATACTTAATGCTAGTTTCATTTACCCGGTCCCCTTGAATGAATGGGTGTCCAACCCCATTCTCGTGAATAATAGACAAGGAACCATCCGCATATGTATGGATTTTCGAGACCTAAACAAGGCTTGTCCTAAGGACAACTTATTGACTCCTTTCATTGATCGTATTCTTGATGAGTTCGAGGGAAGCGAAGTTTTTTAGTTTATGGATGGATTTTCAGGGTATAATCAAATTCAAATCAAACCTGAGGATCAACATAAGACGAAGTTTATTTGTCTTTGCGGTACTTTCTCATACCAAAAAATTCCTTTCGGCATTAAAAACGTCAAAGAAACCTTCCAACACACCATGACCTTTGTTTTTCACAATCTCAAACATATTGTTGAATCTTACCTCGATGATATTGTTGCTCACTCTTGCAAGAGAGTAGATCAATCCACTAACCTTTGATTAGTATTTGAGAGATTTCGTTACTATTACAGAAATTTGAACCCTCACAAGTGCATCTTATGTGTTAGGTTTGTCCATCTCTTAGGATTCTTAGTCTCTGAGCATGGGATCATGGTGGATCCTACGAAGGTTGAGGCAATACTTCAATTGCCTCCACCGCACAACATTCAACAACTTCAAGGTTTACAGGGTAAGGATAACTTTTTTGCGTTGGTTCATAGTGAAATATGCCAATTTAACTAAGGGTTTCATGCACCTTTTGAAGAAGGATACTTTGTTCATATGGGATGAGGGAGCACAAGAATCCTTTGATTCTCTTAAGAAATCCTTGTTATCACTGCCTCTTCTGAAACCTCCATACTACAGTAGATACTATTTTCTTTATATAGATCCATCCGAAGGGATGGTTTGTATGGTTCTGGTTCAGAACAATGATGAACTCCATGAGCACATTGTCTACTATCTCAGTCAAAACTTAGTCGGTCATAAACTTAAATACTCTCATGTAGAAAAACTAGCCTTGGTCATCGTAGATGTAGTTCAAACATTATGAAATTATATATTACTTTGCAAAGCTACCATAGTTGTAGATATTAATTCATTCTAATAAATCCTTACCAGGCATATCATATGGGGGAAATACAATAAGTGGATTGTTATTTTGCAAGAATTTGATATCGATTTTGCTTCGAAAAATTCTAAGAAATCGTCATTTTTTGCTGAGTTGATATCAGACTTCCATCGACTAGATGAGGACATTTTTCATGACGATTAATTTGCATATGAACATATCTTCCTTATCTCATCTTCTCACCCCTGGTTTGGAGACATTCTAATTTATCTTCAAACCTTGAATCTATCCCAGCATTTGTAGAGAGATGATCGATGATGTATACGTCATCAAGCTAAACACTTCCTTATCATCGACAACACTTTAAATCGTCGAGGAGTAGATAATATTTTTCATCGTTACTTGACCCATGAGGACAATGAGTCATTTCTCAATGAATTTCACATTGGGGCTTGTTGTGGTCATCTATCTCGACTTGCGACAATCCAAAAAATATTGCGAGTCGGCTATTTTTGGCCGTCAATTTTTAAATATTGTGTTGAAGAGATCAAGAATTGTTACCCTTTCTAGGTGTTTGCTAATAAAATGTGCTCTCAACCATCAACTCTTCACCCATTCATCACTATCGTTCCATTCACCAAGTTGGGGGTAGCTTTTATGGACTATAACCCAACTTCGGCTGGGGGCATCAACATATCATTGTGATCATGGATTACTTTACTACATGGGAAGAGGCCATGCCTACCTTTAAATCCAATGGTAAGACTGCAAAATTATTCATATTCAACCAAATTATAGCCTGGTTCGGAATCCCAAAAATTGTTGTCACTGATCATGGTAGTCACTTTCATAATGAAATGGTGAAGGAATTAGCATCAAAACTGGGGTTTAAGCATGTTCATTCTTCCCCTTATTATCCTTGGGAAAATGGTCAAGTAGAGGTGATGAATAAATCTCTCAAGACAATCTTGTAAAAAACTGTCAGCCAAAGTAAATATGGATGGCATTTGGTGCTTTACCCTACACTTTGGGAATATCAAACTTCGATAAAGACTTCCACTGACTTTTCTCCTTTTCATTTAGCACATGGCATGGAGTCTATCCTTTCAATTGAATGAAAAATCCCTTCCCTCAAACTCGCAATTGAGCTCCTACCTGACACATTTGATCTTGAAGAACGCCTTGTGCACCTAGAGCATCTCGATGATCAGTGTCAAGATTCTTCTATGACTATCGAAGCAAATAAATGATGTGTTAAGGTTCATTATGATAGTTATGTCTATTCTCAAAAGTATGTTGAGGGTGACTTGTTCTACTGTATGACTAAGCCAAAGAACCGTTGGAGGAAGGAAAGTTCAACCCAATGTGGCATGGCCCTTATATCGGGAAACATGTTTTAGATAAATGAGCCTATGAATTGGAATATTATGAATGGAATATGTTGGATGATCCCAGAAATGGGCTCTACCTTAAAAAATATTACACTTGATCCCTCAGTATTGGGTGTGACCTTTTGTATACTAGTGTATCCTAGTGTGTATATATATATATATATTCCTTTATATCATTGGCTTTCTTATCAAGTTTTCCCTTGGTTGGAAAATGTCAATGGAGTATTTAGTTTACCTAGGATTCAAAAATGGTTCCATTTGTCACACACCAAACATGGCTTCCGCCACTTGGGTCATTTACTCACCCGAGGGCCAATTGGTATCTTCAGGCGGCATTTGTCTGGAGCCATCAATGAATAATATGGTTGAGTATAGCATCGTTATAGAACTATTATGCGACACCATTTCACATGGTGTTTGATCTTTAAAGGTTCTCCTATACTTCCAGTTAGTCATATGTCAGTTAAATGACAGTTACCATGTGCGAGACCCTACTCTACTTCGACGACTCCTATAGGTATGTCTTTTGGAATGATACTTTGATATTCTTACTTATAGTAACATACCTAGAAGTTCTAATCATGTATCCGATGTATATGATAATTATGTTTTAGATTGGAATTTGTCACATAAATTAGTGAAGAAAACACCTTCATGCATGTACACATTGTAACATTTATAAATAAAGCCAAAGAACAATTTTTTTTATATTTCATCTTTTCAAAAAATATGGTGTCATAGTACAAAATGGGGCTCACACCCTAAAAATAAATGTATGGATGATATAGATATGAACATGGAATCTACGCATGTGGCGCCAGATGAATATAATGATAGCAAACTATGACGTTTGCGAGACATTGGAAGAGTCGCACCCATGCACGGGGCACACCCACCACCTGTTTCAACATAGCCTCTGGAAGATCCTCCACTTGAACCATAGGAATCCTGTTTGTTGATCGATATATGTTCCCCTCCACATTCTGCAACACTCTCTTTGCATCTCCTCCTACATGCTCATCTCCCCGGCTCCTTCGTTGATGTTGTGGGAATCTATCTGGTCATCGTGGACCAAACTTTGTGTGACAAAGCAATTGTTAATACTTGATACCATACAAAAATATTTGTGTTTTCATTCATTTTGAAAAAACACAAAAAAATGAAATATATAAAATACATTTCTTACCAATGTCACCATAGGAAAAATTTGGTGACAAAGGCACATATGGATCCCCTCTGTAGTCAATCCCGACATAAGGATAGTCATCAATAGTTATAATCGGTCGTCGCCACCAGAAAAAGAACTCATCATTGTAGGGGGTTGGCACCCTACTACCTCCCAGCCACATCATCACATCGGCTCACCGTGACATTTCTAGATCATGCAGTCCATGTGGAATAATCTCTACTCTAGGGCTCAATCCTGGAACCTACTCAAAGAAAAAAATACACATAATGGATGCAAATCCAAAATTTCTCTTTCTCCCTTGTTTGCAATCCGTCAATTGGATCTTCATGTTAGCCAATAGTGAGGTACACCAATCATAAACAGTGGGTCATAAACACTCCACTGCATAAAACATGAGTGGCCTCGAGGCCTAGTGCAATGAGGCCGACCCCAAGATCCATGTAAGAACAAGTATGACAATATTTAAGCTCAGGTTCTCGATTTACCCGATTGGGAGTTAGATCCATACTTTATCAGATCCTACAACATAGTAGGTTCCAATGTACTCCTCCATATTCATACCACCCCCATCCCCCCTAGTTTTGAGATTCACCACCTTGCCTCAATGAGACAATCCTGTGATAAAATATATGTCATCCACTTCAATCCTCCATTGTTTCCCATTGAGATTGAATGAATCTGTCTTCGGATCCTAGTGGTTTATGAGCATCTAGAGTAACCTCACTTGAGCCCTCATTCCTTTGAGAGCCCAAAATTTATAAAGGCCACATCTTTTTAAAGCTTGTTGGGCCCCTACATCTCTTTCAACTGTTGCATCTATCTCTTCATCCTCGCTCTCCCTCCATTCAATCACCATATTGCAAAGGAAAATTCATTTTTGAGTCAAATCTTATCAAAAAATATGTTCACGGACTTATACGCGGGCTAACATTGACAGGATTTTCTTTTCCCACGTACATGGAGGCATGTATGAGACCCAATGAACTGTCACCCGTGTACACCCTAGTTTACGTTTTGCACCCTCTAAAACTAAAAAAATGAGGAATAAATTTAAATTTAAAACCACTGAAAGTGAAGAAGAGGGGATGGGAACTTACTTGATCTAGACGATTGCTAATTATGTTGATCATAGCTCCCACAATCAACACTTAAAGATCGTGGGGAAAATGGCCTAAATGCACTATGTGGGTGAAAAAACTCAAATGGGATGGTAAAATGGTCTATTTTTACTATTAGTGGAAATTATTTACCCACTTCATATAGTTTGTGTTGATGTTTTGACCTTATGGACTAATAATACAGTGGAAAGAGTTGCTTTTGGCGGTTTTTTCCAAGATTTTTTGCAGTTTCTAGCGTCATACTACCCATTCATGCCTTCAGTGGGTATTTTCTTCCACCAACATATAGGATAGTTTGTCACTCCATTTTTCATTCTTGCATTGTCCTATGACTATGATCCATACACCCTAGGAAATAACCCATTTATTATCAACACAAAACATTTTCACTGCTACTAGAAGTGTCGTTATTAAGTGGTAGAGGCCTACTAAACATGGGTTACCTAGTTAGAAAATTTGTTCCATTTGGTGCCCATGCAGAATTTATTCAATAGGACCGAGAGTTCCTTATATTTTCGATATGAATGTGCATTTGAACCTCATATTATTACTCACAAGCATGTTAATTATTTCCTATGGGACTCTCACGGAGTCTTGTTTAAGCTCTTTTCTGAATCTCTAAAAAAACGAAAAGCTAGTCGAGTGAACTTGTATTTTTCACACTCGTTAAATGGATTTGAAAATATGTCTATATGTTGTAATTTTAACCCTTTTTTAGATCAAGTGGACTACTTACAAAAAAGGAAGACTCTAGTCAACATTGGTGTCGAGTGAAATATATGCTATCTATTTCGACGTTAAATTGTCAACCTGGGGCTCCTAAGCTTCTAGGTGCTAGAACTGTATGTGCAGGTCTCGAGCTCTAATCTATCCTAGTATAGCCCAATCTAATCTAATGCCGACAACACACTCAAATAATAAACAAACTAGAACAATTCATCACCTAGGGAAGAAACCCGACATTGAGTGACCATATCTCATGAATTAGGTCATTAATCTATATGTTGGTGATTTAAAGATATTGGCAAATTTAAAGTGCAAGAAAACTAATATGCGGAAATCAGTACAAGGGAAGAATTGAAAACTGGTACCGGAATAACAAACTAGTGCAAGAATATATTATGCAAAATATGAGACTAGGCATGAAAGATTACTATTGTAATTACTCTTTTTATTTAGAAATCTAAATCTATGATAATTTAGATTAGATAATTGATTTCTACAGAGAAAATGTAAAGTAGAAATAAGACAGCCAATGGAAAACTTTGACATTAAGGAAATTTCAATTGATTATGTACATATTTTATATCAACACAATTCATAAACAATATTGAAAAGATATTTGAAACTCCCAATTACCCTATCATACCAAAACTGAAAACTATAACATAGAGATAATAATTGCAACCCTGCAGGAGTTAGTTTTAAACCATAATCTAAGAGTCATAAAGGATTGTTATATACATTGTTAATCTTACAGAGGAAAATACAACTTATGTAACTTTACAAAGCATAATACAACTTATACAAGCTTTCACAGTAAAATACAATTTGTATAAATTAGAAAAGGAGGATTTGTGCATATATGGAAAGTGAAACAATCGAAAGCATGTATAGAGTTATGAAGCTTAATCTGAGTAAGTAACTTACATATGAAAATAATCTGAGAGAACGCAGAGATGTTTGAATAAGGAAGATTATAAACAACCTGTAAATTAAACATGGAGAGATAGCTTGACTAATAGCCTGCACAAGAGAGTTAGATGCAGAGAGATGAATATACAACAAATAAATCAGATACCCAGACCATTGGTGGTCCCCCTAGACAGTCGTGGTACTGCTCCAACTCAAAATAAAATCACAATCTTAGTACACCATTTATATTAATACCAAAATCGAGTTTTTATAGAGTAATCCAATATACTGGCTATGTATATAAAATCATGTCTTTCTTCATGGCATAGGCAACAATATTTATAGATTATTACAGAGCTTGATAGGTCGACCACTGGAAGGGTTGACACTCTCTAAAAACAATAATTCATTAAATTCCATTAACATAAATTATCTTTTCCAACAGTCTTGTGCACTCAAAATAACATCCTATGCAACTGCTCAAGTCTGGATGTGTTGAGTTCCATAGCTGGAGGGCGTGAGTGGGCACAAAACCCATTGTTATGGATAAATTCGTAGGTGCGGACACTAACCAATCTCCCCAAGATCCACCTGGATCTGGAACAAAACGTGACAGAATACTACTCTTTCCCTAGATCTAATTATTGAA
>JZKD02S0212315.1:6695-23452 GCA_000966675.3 Picea glauca | reverse complement strand
ACACACTTGCTCAAGCGTGAAGAAGTTGAAACACATATAATGACCTTGTTGTTGTCTTGTTGCTGTAGCTCCAACCCTTCACACAGTCTTGCACAAGTTCTCCAATCAATCTCTTTCTTATTATTTTAGCTTCTCACTTCTTAACCCTTTCCATGAGTAATCTTCTCAATATATAGGAGAAGATTTATTAGTTACTTGGATAGGGAATAATCCCAAGATATCTGGAAAGCCAATATTTTGCCAACTATTCGAACTCCAACTCATCCTTCTAGAAGATTCCTTCTAGAAGGATCGAGAATTTACTCATTTTCCTCTTAAGAAACAAGTTCGCACCCTGGCTTTGGACACAGTGTGAGAAGTTCGCAATCCAAACGAAATCAACCTACGAAAATGAAGCTTCTCGCAGGATAGTATATATGCAGCCTGCGAACTTTTCCCAAAATATGATTTTTTTAGGAAATGACAAATGTAACCTTCTTCATGAAATTGTTCTTAATAAAGAGTTTGATCTTCCATTACCATGACATGATCATAATATCATCTCGATAACCAAAAATGTGGATAACACCCATGCTCCTGATTTGTCCATCAAATCCCACTGATGTGTTGACTGCCAACTCCTCTACGCTCTGAGTGTCGGATCGAGTGCCAGATGGAGTGTTGGATGGAGGACTATATGTCGAATCGAGGACCACAAACTACTCTCAATCCATCCACAATTTTAGGAAACGGCTCACGTGGGACCTAATTGGGCATATTGGGCACATAACCCATGTGCAAGATTTTTATGATTCAAAATCCTCTTGCCACAAATTGAGCTTAAATTTAACTTCTTGGAACAATGTCGGATGAAGGTCTGGATGGAGGTTCGGATGTCTTGTAACTGTTAAATCCATGCATTGTAATTACGCCCAAATGTTAATTCAAAAACAACACTTGAAACCTTTGAGATAATGCAAAAATAATTGTAATAATGTGATTATTACCTTGCTTAGATATCAACATGATGTTAAAAGAGATTAGGATAAAAAAATCCTGAAAAGATGACAAGAAAATCCAAAATGCATTGAGATGATTGAGTTTTCATTTAAATATATAGACTAAATAGTGGTGAAATATGATCAAAATAGGGGATCATCATCTCGCCCACACTGGAGATGTTGAAGGTCCCTTTGCAAACAAAATGGAGTCATCAAAATTCAATTATGCATTTGCAAAAATGACCACTACCTATACTTTTTTGAGGGAATACAGTAGCCTTGGATTTAGATTTTAAATCCCAATTGGATTCTTTGAGATTTTGATAACATTTCTCTTGCTATTTATGATGACAGAGAATGAGGGGAACAATGCAAATAGTGGAAATGAAAAAAATAAAGAATTGTAAAATAAAGAAAATAGATTGTATTCATAGATGCCCTATATGGAAACATAATGACGAAACCCTTGCTATATAGTAATATCAATGTCAAATCTACCAAGGGTTTCAAAGCATACGCCAAGGCATATAAAAACATAACTGATGATATAATTGTTGGTATTTTTTTTCGTGTAGGAGCCAAGTTTATGAACCAAATGAATGGATTCTCATTTGATTGCCAAAATAATGATAGCCCATGTCTGAAATTTATGACATAATGATAGCCCATGTCTAAAATTTATGACATGCTTTTGGTAAGTGTTTAGTTAAAACAATATTGTATGAATGTCTTGAATCAATGTCCAAGTCAAAGACTTGGACATTAATATTGAAGAAACTATAACCATAGAAAACCATAATGAAGAAAATTATATGATCCATATATAATAAAGAAAAGTGGCAATTGGTTATACTTACATAAACAAGTATCATGTTACAGTCTTAATCATGAAAGGATGAAGGATAGAAAGAATATGGAGAAGTTAAATTGGAACTCTAAGTTATGGTAATATTTTGTAACTATAATGATCTCTTGCAAAAATGATTATGTTCACATTTCCTTTTATTTAAACAAGAATCCCTGTGTATACCTAAGTTTAGTCATAGATTTAATAAATAAAAAAAGAAAATGCAGTAGAAAATTGAGATCAAATTGTATGTTTAACAATCATAAATTATGTAGTCATATAGTTCTTGGATTGTAGAACATACTAAGACCACATCTTAGAGAGTAGATAGAATAGAAATATGATGATGATAGAATAAAGTAGAATATGATTATGATGAAAACAAAGTATGGAGAAAAACAAAGTTGGCATTCTAGAAAGATTAGCTTTGGTGAAATAATTTTTTTTTTTTTTTTTTGTTAAACAGCCTACCTTGTGAAATTTTTCATGCCAAATGGAGAATACAAGGATGTAAAAGATAAATTTACAATTTTATTTTTTTTCTAAATCAAAGGATTATTGGATTCATGTAGTTATACCTGAGTTTTATATTAAGAATTACTTCTGGAATTTAGAAAATTGTTTTTGCAGATTACAGGTTATTCCAACACTCCATCTGGCACCCTATCTGACATTCTGGCTAAAGAATGAAAAACAGTAGGCACATAATGTTTCCAAGAGTATCAGAAATGATTAGAAGCATTTTCCTACTCCTGTGTCACGGAGTAGGTGATGATAGTGCTACTGCAAATGAAGTATCTATGTTAGTTCCTTCAATTTGAAAGGTAACTACAATGAAGAGGCTCGAACAAAAAGGGGCTAGTTTCCAATCGAGTCCCAATATATGTAGTGGAAAAGGAATTTTTACAGTTGGGCAATAGAAAGCTACTGATTTGAAAATAGTCTCTTCTCTTTTATAAACAACAAGCTAATCAACTTCTTTGAACCATTCTTCTTTTTATTAACCATGAGCGTAGATCTAGAAATTTCAAATATGATGTAACATCTAGCTTGCCATTTTCTGAATGTGATCATGATCTTTTATATTGTATATAATACCTCACCCGATCCTCCATATGGAACTCCATATGGTCCTCATGTGGAAGTGGAAATTATCCCATAGTAAACAGACGTTCGACCATAACACTTAGCTTGGACAATTTCTAGAAGGCATGGTGAATAGGAGCATTGATAGGATAAGATTATCCATTTTTTATTTCCTTGTCATCTATCTATAAGAACTTTTTCCTCTTTTCATAGGCTTGTAATATAGATGGCAGTGAACATTTAGCAGTTTTTATCGATCTGTAATTGTCAAAAGGAACAGTTAAGTATAAGCAATCATCCATTGTATAAACATAAAAATAAAAATGCACAGCAGGATTATAACACACACAGTGATGTCAACAGAATAGAATTTAGCATACCAATACAAACAACTGTTGATATAATATCCCATGACATTGTAGAAACAATATGACAATTTTTTTTACAGAGATTCTACTTCCTCTTCTTATGGATTGTAATATAGATGGCAATGTTTATCATTTGTCATCTTAGGAAACCGCTCCTCCACTCCTAATTGTGACACCTCACAATCAAAGATATAGGGAGCCAGTTAGTTCTCCCAATAGCCTAATATTTACAGTTTTCTAAGTGTAGAGATAAATTTCACACATTAGTCTAACAAGATGTTTAAAATATGGCCCCACCTGTAGGAAAGAACATCCTATGTATAGTTAAGAAGAGGTAGGCAAGAGATTCTTAGTATTGTCTTAAAGTTAGTGCCCAATGGAATATTGATGGAGTTCAGTGACCTTTTCTTAACCATGCATACTTCTTTTCATCTTTTCCTACAATTAATGTCGTACATTAGGACAAGTTTTAAGATTTAGGAATATTATTTATTGTTTGTTAGATCATCACCCTCGCTAGGTAGAATTTCCTGCTGTCGGCAAGCTTGTTCAGTACTTCGACAGGTTTACCTAGTCATACCACAGGCCAGTACCCACTGCCAATAGACCTATTCAGTATCCCGATGGGTTAGCCTCTTACACCCTTATACAACAGATACAGGTCCACCATCTTTTAATATTTGTGTATAAAGATTGATTTTTGCAAGAAGATGGGGAGGCAGCTCTGATTGTTTTTTTTTTTTTAGACTGGGATGGTATTCAAGTTAGAGGATGAATCTTCTTTATGTATTCTTTATAGATTGTCCTGATGTAAGGGATACTTAAGTGGGCGTAGAAAATCTAAATATATGGTATAATCAAGCATTTTTAATGTGTATTGGATGGTACCATTGGAAAATAACAGAAAGGTATCTTCAGTGCCTACTCACTTTCTTCTTCTTTTTTAAGTTATATTGATGTTTCCATGGTTAACCGCTAATCATACATTATTGCTACTCTTTCATAAATATAATTTACTCACCTACTCAGGGGTCTTGGGAAAATTGTACTAGTAACATATAGGTTTGATAAGACAAAGTGTCACTTCCTTATGTCCTCTAATGGTGGAGGTTATGAGCAACTTCCATGAAAGATGCCTTGAGAGAAAGGAAGATATAAATATTGAAAAAAAATGGCTAATTTAAAGAAAATAGTTTTTAATCATGGTAAGAATATTCATTATTCAATTGGTGCTTAAGAAGACAATAGAGTTTAAGCATAGCAACATCTTCTTTCGAAGTAAAATAATTCCCTTTCTGTCTCCTTGTAGTTGTTCGCTTGTTGTTATATGAATACTTGCAAAAAGTTTCTAAAATTGTTTTTCAAAAACCATACTCTATAATATAAAAACTTATGAGATCAATGATATCAAGTCACGGGAACATGTTGTAGATTTTAATCTTGTACAATATTTACTGCAAACAGATTTTCAGTAAAAGAACAGAAAAGATACAGTGGAAAATACAAACATTACATAGATATGTTTCCCCTCAAAATCCAAACCGGGAAAACCAACATATTCTATATTCATTCATAGTATTACATTTTTACAATACAATATACATATAGGAGCCAGTGGCATCCAAAACCTTAACCCAATGACCTAGATTAGTCAAAACCCCTAATTCCTTAATCAGAAATAGAAAACCATCGGTAAAAAACCATGTGCTGAAAAACCACCTAAATATGTGACACTATTACTCGTGCAAAGAATATAACACATACCCAACACATGTATCTCATAGTTTTTTTATTAAAAGGAAAATGTATAATGAGCCTGCATTAGACTTTAAGCTAAACTAACAGCATGCAACTTTTATTTATTATCCTACTCTACCTAAAAAGAAAGGAAAATTTGTATTCAAATGTAAGAACTTTTCCAATGTAACCATGTGCGAAGCAAGATAAGAAACATACCTATATCCACATATGAAAAAGTTACCGTAGTGATTACCTGGATATGAAGAACCAACCAACCTACTTGTTTTGGCATCAGAAGGTGTTGAAGAAGAGAATATTATTGTGGCATGATGACCTCTTAAAACCAAATTTCAATGTAATATTGATGTTCATCAACAATCATTTCTATGTTCTCCTTCATCATGCTATGTAGATCCTCTTCTTCTGGATGATTGATTTTTGAAGTACATAAAGGATCTGTTGAGATGGATGTTGAGAAATCCTCAATCTCGGTTATTATTGATTTCTCTCCACCAAATGTAGTTCATAATTTTTCAGATTCCTTTGTAGTTTGGCAAGGAAAATTATTTTGTAGCTCATAGGACCTTGATTCTTCTAATATTTTGGGAGAGGTAGACAATTTATTGACTATTGTCAAGATGTATTCTTCCTTAAAAGAAGAAATCCCAGCTTTTGTTAGGATTTGAGAGATTTATTCCAAACTAATGGTCACCTTTGAATTCATTATGTTGGTTTATGGATCTTGCCTCACACAGGGATTAGTGTCTAGGGTTCTTAAAACACCCCAAAACAATTTATTATTATAGATTTTTTAAGATTTTAATCACAACTACCTAAAAAAATGAAATACATATTTAAAGCTAATTTGTGTAAACCAATCACACCACGCTTGCATAAAAGAAATCACACTTGCAGGAAAGAAATCAAAACATAAAATAAAATACGATTGCAGGAATGAAATCAAACTCACATGTGTATGAAAGTAAACACAGTGGAAGGAAAAATAAACACACTTTGTGAAAGGCAAGCACACTTGCATGAAATCAATAAAAGAAAGAACTCTTGCAATAAAATAAGCACACTGGCAGGAAAAATAAATTGCGGAAAAGTAAACACATCTTGCATGAAAGATAAAACACACTGACAGGAAAAATAAATTGCGGAAAAGTAAACACACCTTGCAGAAAATATAAAACACATTTTTGCAAGAAAATAAACACGCTTGCAAGAAAGTAAATTTCAAGAAATTAAACACACTAAGAAAAGTAAACAAACTAAGAAAAGTAAGAAAACTTGCAGAAAAAGTAAACACTCTTGCGGAAAGGGAACAACAAGGCTTTGGATCAACCCACTAAAATGGATGCGCAGGTTCTTACCTCTCATATTAAAGTTTCTCCTCCCCCTTATTGTGTAATTAAAATAAACCTACCTACCTAAGATCTATCCCTTTTAGAAACTCCCCGGCAATGACGCCAGAAATGTCAAGTGAAATATATGATATCTATTTCAACATTAAATTGTCAACCCGAGGCTCGTAAGCTCTAATATAAAATGATATAGCATTTTATGTGCAGGTCTCGAGATCTAATGTAACCTAGTATAGTCCAATCTACTCTAATGTTGGCAACAGACTCAAATAATAAACAAACTAAAAAAAATCATCACCTAGGGAAGAAACCCAACATGGAGTGATCATATCTCATGAATTAGTTCATTAATCTATCCGTTGGTGATTTAAATCTATTGGAAAATTTAAAGTGCAAGAAAACTAAGATGCGTAAATTAGTACAAGGGAAAAATTGAAAACAGGTGCTAGAATAACAAACTAGTGCAAGAATCTATTATGCAAAATATGAGACTAGGCATGAAAGATTACTATTTTAATTACTATTTTTATTTAGAAATATAACTCTATGATAATTCAGATTAGATAATTGATTTCTACAGAGAAAATGTAAAGTACAAATAATACAGTCGATGGAAAACTTTTCCATTAAGGAAATTTCAATTGATTATGTACATATTTTATATCAACACAATTCATAAACAATATTCAAAAGAGATTTGAAATTCCCAATTACCCTATCATACCAAAACTGAAAACTATTTCACATAGATAATAATTTCACCCCTGCAGGAGTTAGTTTTAAACCATAATCTAAAGAGTCATAAAGGATTGTTATATACATTGTTAATCTTACAGAGGAAAACACAACTTATGTAACTTTACAAAGCAGAATACAACTTATACACGATTGCACAGTAAAATACAATTTGTATAAATTAGAAAAGGAGGATTTGCACATATATGGACAGTGAAATGATCAAAAGCATGTATAGAGCTATGAAGCTTAATCTAAGTAAGTAAATTGCATACGAAAATTATCTGAGAGAATGCACAGATGTTTGAATAAGGCAAGATTATAAACAACTTGTAAATTAAACAAGGAGAGATCGCTTGACTAATAGCATGCACAAGAGAGTTAGATGCAGAGAGATGAACATACAACAAATAAATCAGATACCCAGACCACTGGTGGGCCCCCCAGATAGTTCTAGTACTGCTCTAGCTCAAAATACAGTCACAAGCTCAACACACCATTTATATTAATACCAAAATCGAATTTTTACAGAGTAATCCAATATACTGGTTGTGTATACAAAATCGTGCCTTTCTTCATGACATAGGTAGAAATATTTATGGATTATTAAAAATCTTTATAGGTCGACCATTGGAAGGGTTGACACTCTCTAAAAACAATAATTCATTAAATTGCATTAATAGAAATTATCTTGTCCAGCATTCTCATGCACTCAAAATAACGTCCTATGCAAATGCTCAATTCTAGATGTGTAGAGTTCCATAGTTGGAGGGCGTGAGTGGGCACAAAAACCATGTTCCTGATTCATCCATCAAATCCCACCAATGTGGTAACCACCAAATCCTCTGCACTTCGAGTGTTGGATGGCGTGTTGGATCAAGGACTCGATGTCAAATCAAGGACCATGAATTGCTCACAATCCATCCACAATTTTAGGAAACGACCATAAAGGGACCTAATTGGGCATATTGGCCACAAAACCCATGTGCCATATTTTTATGATTCAGCATCCTCTTCCCACAAATTGAGCTCGGAGTTAAATTCCTGGAACAATGCTAGATGAAGGTCCGATGAAGGTCCGAATGGAGGTCTGGATGGCCTGTAACTGTTAAATCCATGAATTGTAATTACGCCCAGACATTAATTTAGAAACAACACTTGAATCCTTTGAGATAATGTAAAAATAACTGTAATAATCTGATTATTACCTTTCTTAGATATCAATGTGATGTTAAAAGAGATTAGGATAAAAAAATCCCAAAAAGATGACAAGAAAATCCAAAATGCACTGATATGCTTGAGTTTTCATTTAAATATATAGACTAAATAGTGGTGAAAGATGATCAAAATAGGGGATCATCAATTGCCTAGAAGAGTTTTCCTAAGTATTATTTTATACATTTTTGGGCCTCTGGGACTAAATCTATGAAAAAGGACATTCTTTGGAGTTAAGTTGTAATTGCATTTCATCCTCTCGATTGTAGTATTGAACCTATTATCGGTTCCCGGTTTCTAGTTGTAAGCCTCTTACCTAAACAATTTGCATCACTAGCCAAGCAAAGCCTTGTTTATATCCTTTGTAGCTTGACACCCTGTACCATAAGAGGAAACATTCCCCTGAGTGTCCATGCCCCGCATGCACTTCCTTTCATTGAGCATAGGTATGTTCCACTATTTGGACCTAGTTTCTTACTCGTGACACTCGTTTCTTCTCTTGTATCATAACATTTCTTTGCCTATGAAAAAACAAAAAAAGATGGGCGGGAAAATAATATTGTCTCATATCGGCAGTAGTCATGTCGCCTTTGAAAAAAGAACAAACTTTTCATTCCACTATCATCCAAAGTTTGGGTTTAGCATGACCTTAGGAAGTTGATCTTGTTACTTAGAGCTTACTCCTTTGATTGGTTATTCTTCCAGTCCTTATGGAGAATTTTTTTATGCCTCCTGCATCATGAAATTTCATCATCAAGTCTATGTTGCCTGATTTATCCATATGTCTCATGCTATTATTCAAAGGAATTATATAATCCTATGTCGTCCATTTCTCACAACTCTTGACTTTGCATGTCGTCCATACCCTCAATGTATCTCAAAGTCACATGAAGTTGTAGTCCTACCATGCACCCTGGTCCTACTTTCATTATGGGTAGGTAACCTTGAATCCAACAACCGACTTCTCCTTATTGGTCACTGACTGGGGGGTTTCCCTTGCATTCGACAATAAGAAATATATTCACACATTGGGATTCATGCAGTGTCTTGGATGCCATTAGCCTTATTGATGGTCTCCTCACCTTTTTCGGTAGTCTTCTTTATTGGTTGTTATTCAGAGGGTGTTTTTCATGCACTACTTGCATTTGGTGCATGCGAAAGATGCACAGGGTTATTGGTTCGTGAACATCATATTCCTCCTAGCTCCTCCTAATCATCAAGATATTTCTTTATGCCTCATGATGACTGATGAGATATGACCTAATGCTCTCCTTTCAATGGGTCTCTTTCCATCGAATTCATCTCATATATTCTAAAAATGAGACCTAGAATCCTATGAGTACCTAGAGGCTTGCAGTCATCAGTGGCAGGTTCTCCCTCCATCAATAGTTGGGAATACATCAATGTCTCCTAGTCAATGGATTCTTCAAGTGTTTGACCTCAAAACCCTTATTCACACTTGTAATAATGTACTCAGATCCTTGATACCTACTTTCATCATTGATAGGTTGTCTCACGTTTGTTAGTAATGTACCTTAATGACCAGTAATCAAACGAAGTCTCATTATTTTTAACATCAACTACTCTGTTCACATGATGTAGACTTGCACCTTTGGAGGGTATTTTAGAATACCTCCATATTACAGTAGCAACATTCCTATTTTGTTGTTGTCTTTCATTGGACTAGAACCTATATGACTTCAGTGATCATGGAAGATCAAATTGTACTCCATTATATACATATATCTTCACATTGATTTTGAGAATGCATTCCACTGGGCCTTGTTCGTGACTATGAAAGCCTATGGCATGTGTCTTTTTTTTGTTTCCTACTCATGGACATGAACAGCTATTTGGTATATTTCCACATGGATCTACAATGTAATTCATATTAGAATCCATGTGTACAAAGTCATTATGGATTTTAATATTCTCATGAGTAACTAGCACTTCCAACTGAGGCTCCCTTACTCCACTTCTAGGAATTATAATGTATTTCGTCCATCACAGGTACTCCTATGACCTCACACATTAGGGGGCATCTATTACAACAAATGTTTCCTCACCCCATGCAACTTTCTTAGTTGGCATTTCATTTTCCTATCTAGACATGAAGTCCCCTTTTTTAACTTCAAGATCCAATAAAGAACAGTTTTCCACATATACATGCCCTATCATTTAGAAAGTAAGCGTATATGCAGATTGCTCCACTACATCCCATGTACATCAGGTTTGGTGCTCAAAATTAAAAGTTATGTCGGTTTTCCATTTCATGTCACAAGATCCATGATCCTTGACCTTCCATATACTACAAACGATCTAACTCAGTCCTTCAACTCCATTTGAAGGATATAAATTGAGCCATATCCAAGCCTTGTAAAGGAGGATAGAATTTGACTTTGATAGCAAAGATACTCTGGAGAAATTCCGCTTCATATTGTGTGTGCATCCCTTTATTGCTAAAAGTTTGAACTCATTGTTTAGCCCCCAAGGTCTTCCTGTTTTTGTGATGTAGAACCTCATTGTCTCCTTTATATGAGCTTGCCTTTGGTGGAGAAATGAAGTGGTGGAGTCCCAACTGGAGGGACTTGGTTTCTTGGTTCCGAGATGTGTTGTTACATAAGTTTGTCACCTATATACTTACGTTGATTATTTTAATAGAAATACTATTTTCTCGTCCAATAGATATCTTGCAAATATCTGAATTATTATTCCATGGGCATATTTTTCATGTATGTTAATGTATTATGCTAATATATATGCTAAATTTATATATTATCACCATATGCTTGTGTATCTCGGTTTTTGAGGACAGGTTGCAGGTATAAAGCTTTGGGTTGCATGCTCAACGGTGGTCTTCATTAGAAGCCCGGGAGAGGTAGGTTCTTGGCCTTGTCTTGTTAGCATTTCATTTATATAGCATACTTGGGATAAGATTTGATTTCTGTGTGTAATTCTGTCTTTTTTTGTTTACCCCATTCCATAGAGATATTTTCCTCGTAACACATATCAAATTAAATTTCTTCATAGTTAATGAATTTCAGAAGTGAGAAAAATTTATGTTAAGAACCAAATCTCAAAATAGCATAAAAAACCTCATAATAAGTACTCAACACCTTGACAAAGAGGTAATTTCAGATAATAAGCCTCTTTGAGTGGGAAATATCCTTATACACCACATAAATTTACAAATACCATATGATTCCAAATAAAAAGGTCTCCTTGGTATATAAAGGAGACTAGGAGGTACAATTACAAGTAATGGACCCAAGCCGACATAAATAAAATAACAATACTAATGTAATATTCCCCAATTAAGGGGTAATGTGCCACTATTTATGGATTAACATTCCCCTCCCCTTTAGAAAAGTGTTGTCCACAATGCTTGAGTAATTTTGGATGCTTCTGTATAAAAGACTCATCTTCCCAAGTGGAATATTCAACATGTAGTTTCCTCCACTTAATGAGATATTCTGAAATGGATCTATTCCTCAGTTGGTGAATTCTTGTGTCAGTGATAGCTTCAGAATACAATATGATTTTTCCTTCCTCTTCAAGTTCTGGAAATGTAGTTTGAATTGGGATCTTGTCACCTATAACCTTCTTTAAGCATGAAACATGGAAAATTGGGTGTACTCGTGAAGATTCATGCAACTCCGATGTGTATGCCATAGTAACAATATTTTGAAACACCTTATAAGGGCCATAGTACTTTGGTGACAATTTGTTATCCTTGTTATCTTACTTGAGGGACATTTGTTTGTATGGTTATAGTCTTAAAAATACCCAATCCCCTACTTCAAAACTTATTTCACTAAGATGCTAATTTTCTTGTTGTTTCATGTGATTATGTGTCATGGTCAGGTTGTCCTTTAAGATTTAGAGAAATTTTTGTTGATGCTCGATGTTATCTTCCATTGTTTGAACCTTAGATTTTTATTTTAGAGAAGAAGAGATGGAAGGTGAGTGATATCCATAGAGTGCAATAAATGGTGTCATTTTTGTTGCAGTATGAAAGGAAGTGTTGTACCATGATTTTTCCAAGGGTAACCACTTGAACCATTGCATTTGTTTATTAGAGACAAAGAAAAGAAGGTATCCTTCTAGACATTTGTTCACTATCTCAATTTTTCCATCATATTGAGGATGATAAGATGAGCTACGAGCCAATTGTGTACCCAAACAAGAAAATAATTATGTCCAAAAATGTCTAGTGAAGATGGGATCTCTGTCACTTACAATAATATTTGAGCTTCCATGTAGATTTTGAACTATCTCCATGTTATCGGGATAATTTTTAAGTGCAGACACAAATCAATCCCCCTAGATTCACTATGAAACTAGAACAAAATAAGACAGTACACTACTCTTTCCTTAGATTCAATTATCAAATGAGAAATGGATCTAAAACATACCTTTTAAATATCTAAGATCTGACTTCGCCAATGCAATCCAAACTCCATCATGAGGCTTATGGAAAAATATTTGCAATGGAACACAAGCCAATGAAGACAAGAAAAACAGAGTCTATTTGATATGAAACTATGTACGTGATCAAGGAATCATACAATATGGAAAAATAACATTCATATACAAAAGAAAAGTATATTTGTACTAAAGAATGTGGAAGAAAGATACAACCAAATGCCTTGATGTCGTCAGGTTCCTTCCAACAATTCCTTTCTTCCCACACACTTATATTCCATGGATTATGAGATCATAGATATCATAGCTACTCATAATCTATCTTGACAAAGCAAATCTCAAAGCCACTCTAACCAAGCTAACAATCTCAATCCAAAACAACTAACTTTCTCCATGAGACCTCCTCTCCTTTTATAAGATGAAGAGGATAAGGTGAGGAGGTGAGGATGATCCCACTAAATCATGAAAGAGAGTAAGATCCAAATCATTTGGAGGCCACCTCACCATAGAAGCTTCTCCTTCTAGAAGCATCGAGAAGACGCTCATTTTTCCCATGTACAGGAATTTCCACACCCTAGCTATAGTGCAACCTATGGAAACTTCGCAGCCTAGATTTAGCACAACCTGCGGAAATCGGGCTTTTCCGCACCCTATGTATAGAGAAACTGGCGGAAATCCTCCTTAATAGGGTTTTTACAAAGGAGAATACAACTTCTTCTCTCAGTAAAAGTTATTCTCCCTTCTTTCTTCAGTAATTCAAGCCACTGACCCCTCTGAAGGAAACATATAGGTTTACATATTTAACGGTCATAAGGATGATGAAAATAATGTGTAACATAGAGCCCCCCAAAGTATGAAGTTAGAACAAAGTGATAGCTGAAATACTTTGTCAAGTGTGTGTAGGGAACAAGAAACATGTCGGTCGGAAACCTGCCAACAAACAATGAAATACAGTACAATAATATATCATCACTAAGGTAGGCATTCCCATACTCAGAATAAAAATGACTCAAAGCATAAATTCCAACATGTGAGGATCCATGTGAAGTAATACAATTCATGGCCACCAAACATACACTATGGATCCATACCATTATGACTCAATTATGACCATAGCCACCAAAAATACACTATGGATATATGTGTTAAAAACTCAAATTTGAACATGGACACAAGACATACAATGTGGATCTATGCAATAGTACAAACTGAATATACTCCAATGCAACCTAAATCTGTTAGAAAAGATTTAGAGTCTTCATCTCCACCACTCTATAGTATGAATCTAACCATGTGAATACATGTGCTGAAGTCGAACATGGTAGAAACCACATGATTAACGGTCATTAAGGAATACCGTTAACAAGTGCAAAGGAAATAACCATTAATGTCAATTAATCCTAAGGTACACTGGTACAATCCAACGGGTGTGAATTAATGAGCTGAAGTTGAACACTCAATGGAATCTCTTGATCAGGGGTCGATAATGAAAACCCATTGTCGAAAGCGAGGAAACCTTCCATTGAGGCATGCAAGTTCCAAGGTACCAATTAGTTTCTAATTCTAATTCCTGGATGATGATTTGAGGTCGACGAGAAAAGACTCGTCACAGGAGGGCCTTAATGTATCCCCCATCAATGACACGAAACAGATAACAAGATTTGAAGTAGAAATAAGGAATTCAAGACTGACTCAGGGATGTTCGACGCAATAGAAGGCTTAAGGACTATAGAAAATGGCTGACGCAATAGAAGGATTTCCAAGTTGAAAATATCTTTGAACATATTGACGACACGAAAACTGTCTTGGAAACACTGACTCAACAACAGGGATCACAGACCAATTCATAATCTTATAAAGGAGTATGATCAGGATACAAGAGGATTTTCCAACCTAGACACAAAGAGAGTGAAATGGTGTCATGTTCAAAAGTAACTCTTCCATAGAATACAGGTTCAGATACATTTCTTTCCAAATTTTTCCCCCGTCATTTCTGGCGAGTACCTCTTTATTTTTACACAAGATTGAGGAGGATAACATATTCTTGTAATGTAATATCATCCTTTGGATGAGTCCCTTTAAGTATGTTTAACAAACCCTAGGAAGGAGTGGTTTGGTCCCATATGGGTCTTTCAATGTTTGTTTTATGAGTCCAAAGAAAGAAAACCCAGGGGTTTTTCATATTTAGAGAGTCTGAAAAACCCTTAAAGAAAACTCCAAAAAGTCATTTTTTGTAAAGTAGTATGATGAGACCGAAAAAGAGATAAAATATCACTCAACAGATGTTTTCTTCAAATATTTTACCGAGCGTGAAAATAAAAAGACTGCTCGACAATCTTTTCATATTTAGAGAGTCTGAAAAGAGCTTAAAGGGAACTCTAGGGGGTTCCTTTTTTGTATAACCGCTATGAGTCATAAAAAGTGATAAAAGTTTACGCGGTTACATTCTCACCTATTTACAAGCATGAGAAAGAACAATGACTAAGCTCGATAAATTATTCTCATGTATTTATGAGAATTGAGAAAGAACAAAGACTAATCTCGGGATTGTTTTTATTTTTACGCAAGCTTTAAAACAAAACAAAACTATGCTTGGGATAGGTTTTATTTTTTTACAAGATTAAAACTAAAAAAAACTATGCTTGGACCTGGTTTCATTTTTATACAAGCTTGAACCAGAGGAAACTATGCTTGAGGTAGGTGGTTTCATTTTTACACAAGCTTGAACCATAGAAAACTATGCTTGAGGTAGGTGGTTTCATTTTTACACAAGCTTGAACCATAGAAAACTATGCTTGGACTTCCCAACGCATAACACAAGGATGGTTGGTACTTAGCCCCCAACTTAAGAAACTAGTGACTTTAACTTCAGCATGAAGTCTAGAGGCTGGAAGCATTTCCCCCCAAGCTTCATTTCATCCAACGACAAAGGAGAATGAAAAGAAGATACAAATACTAGGCGAAGGAATTGACTCAAACAGAGAGGGGGAGCAATCTGTTTCATTTTTTAACAAGCTTGACACAAGAACAAGAACTATGCTCAATAATCCAAGTTCAATCCCCAGACCTCTGTTTCATTTTTTAATGAGCTTGACACAGAAACAAGAACTATTCTCGTAAGCTCTATTTCATTTTTTAACGAGGTTTCTACAGAGACGCAGAAACTATCCTCACAACTGGTTTCATATTTTAACGAGCTTGAAATCAGAAAATCATGCTCAAAGCTCTCTTCTAGATCTCAGATTTCAAGAGGACAATGCTCTAGTAGGAAACCATGTCAAGGGACAAAACTCGGTCATGGACTTCAAGAGATCTTTACTGGATGGAAGAAACACACTCTGGAAGGAACACATGTCGAGGGCCACGATAGGGGTAAAGCGATCAGGCTCTAAAATCCTAATCGAAAATATCACCATTTCAATTACTGGATCCAAATCATCAGAAGCTGAAGTCATGGGAGACAATGCCACATAATTAACATGTGAACACTGTCTGCATATAAGAATCATTTAGGGAGGTAATCTAGTCAGGACCGATGAATGAAAGTTGATCAATAGTCATAATTCTTCCATCGTGAGGGAAATAAATCACACAAAAAAGAGTGGACACAATAGCTTTCATGGCATAGACATATTCCCGCCCAAGGAGTAAAGCGAAATCCAAGGGGGTTTTTACAAAGGAAAATACAACTTCTTCTCTCAGTAAAAGTTATTCTCCCTTCTTTCTTTAGGAATTCAGGCTGTTGACCCCTCTGAAGGCAACAGATAGGTTTACATCATTAACAGTCATAAGGGTGAAAAAAATAATGTGTAACAGAGAGTCCCCCAAAGTATGAAGTTAGAACCAAGTGATAGCTGAAATACTTTGTCGAGTGTGTGTAGGGAACAAGGAACACGTTGGTCGGAAACCTGCCAACAAACAAGGAAATATAGTACAATAATACATTATCACTGAGGTAGGCATTCCCATACTCAGAATACAAATGACTCAAAGC
>JZKD02S0212304.1:0-11437 GCA_000966675.3 Picea glauca | reverse complement strand
TTTCCCTGCATTATTGTGATCATCATTCAGTGTTTCTGCAAAGAGTTTAAAAGAAGCATAATTGTTTAAGCACGGTAACAACTGATTCACCCCCCCCCCTCTTAGTTGTCCAACACATTTTTCATTCACAGATGTGGGTGAAGGGTACCCCTCTGCACTTCATCATTGATAGCGATAGCCAGAAGAACCTCATCTTAGCAGTGGTCGTCAAGCGGCTAGCCCTGCCGACAACGTCACACCCGCAACCCTACACCATTGGATGGCTATGCCAAGGAAGCGATCTCCGCATCAACCAACAGTGTCTCATGTCGTATGACATCAAGCCCTTCAAAGATGAGGTATTGTGTAATGTTGCCCCTCTTGAAGTTTGTAATGTTATTTTGGGATAACCATATTTATGGAAACGTCATGCTGTATATGAGTCTAGGCCTCACAGTGTTATTATTACATTGAACAAGAAATTGTACAGGATACCTGAGGCAGTCCCACCTAATGTTATTTCCTTGATCTCTGCCAAGCAATGCATGAAGGTCATCTCTTAGACTAGTAAGTTGTTCTTCTTTGTGATTCTCTCTCAGAGTGAGTGAAATATTGCAGCCACTGCATCTAGGACCTCTGTAACCGACCTCTCCACACAATAGAATCAAGTGGATAAGGTCATGGAAGAATACTCAAATATCTTCTCCTCACCTATCAGGGTACCTCTGCATTGTCAGGTCAAGCATCCCATCGATCTGACCCCTAGTGCACCGTTTCCCAATGGGCCAGTCTACTGTCGCTCTCTATTAGAGAATGAGGATATCAAGTGAAAGATCTAAGAACTACCTCACAATGGGCACATCCATCCCATCTCATCGCCTTGTGGGAGCCAAATCATGTTGGTGCAGAAGAAATACGGGACCTAGCGACTCTACATTGATTACTAGGCCCTGAATAAAATCATAGTCAGGAACTGATACCCAAATTGATGACCTCCTTGATCAGCTCATGGGGGCCAAGTACTTTAGTAAGATTGATCTGAAGTTTGGCTACCACCACGTCCTAATAGAACATAAATATTTATGGAAGACCTCCTTCAAGTCAAAAGAAGGTCTTTTTGAATGGTTGGTCATGCCCTTTGGTTTGAAAAATGCTCCAAAAAATTTCATGAGGAGGATGGAGGATATCTTGTGACCATTCACCAATACTTTTGTAGTGGTGTATCTGGATGAAATCCTCATCTACAACAAGACTTGGGCGGAACACTTACAACATATTCAACAAGTTCTGCACACCCTGTGGCAACACAAGCTATATGCCAACTTGGAAAAATGATCCTTTGGCATGGATAGGGTCCATTACCTGGGATACATTGTCAATAAACATGGTGTACATGTGGGTCCAGCCGAGATCCATGTCATCTGTGACTGGCTAGCTAATATCTAGGTCATCTGTGACTGGCTTCGGAGCTTCTTGGGCCTTGCCAATTTCTATCGTAGGTTCATGTTGGGATTCTCCCATATTGCATGGGCCCTCAGCCAAGTAACCAGGGGTGGTGGTAAGGAAAAATTTGTGTGGGTCATGTCCCAACAACAAGAATTCGATGATTTGAAGCAATGCTTGTTCTAAACCCCGGTAATTTCATTATGGCACCTGCAATAGCCCTTTGAGATCGAGACATATGCTTCGGACTATGCTATGGGCATCATTCTCACTCAGCACGGCCATCCCGTGGCCTATCATAGTGAGAAACTATCAGATTTTGTACGTAAGTACCCTACTTACGACAAATAAATTTAATCCATTGTGAAATCCTACTGCCAGTGGAGACATTACATTATTGGGAAGGAGACAGTCATCCACACTAATCATTAGCCACTACAGTTCATGTAGACACAAGGAAAATTGTAGAATGACCGCCATCAGAAGTGGTCCACATACTTGCAACAGTTCCACCTCAACATCAAGTATAAAAAAATAAGAACCAACCAAGTCATTGATTGCCTCAACCGACCTCCAGTCGTGGCACTCACCATGGTGCTAGACTCTCACGGCCACGAGACCTCCAGATGGCCCCACCTCTATGAGACAGACCCTGACTTCACCACAACCTACCAATTGTTGGGTGTAAACTTAGTTGTCGCTAATTTCCATCTTCAGGCTGGGTTGTTGTGCCATCTAGGCCATCTCTGTGTTCCATCAAGTGAGCAAGCGAAGCTAATTTGGGAAGCCCGCTATAGTCGGGTGGAAAGACACTTCAGTGTTGAAAAGACAATGGTAGTACTGCAGAAAAATTTCTACTGGCTGAAACTTCGACAAAATGTGGGCAAGTATATCAGGTCCTGCACTACTTGCGCTATAGCCAAACCGACCACTAAGAAACAGGGCATGTACACCCCTCTGCCTACTCCTAACAGGCCATGGGAATCCATCTCAAGGGACTACATGTCGGGCCTTCCATCCACCAAGAGGGGAAATGAATTTGTTTTTGTGGTTGTTGATCGCTTTTCCAAGATGATGATTATGGTTGCTTGTAAGAAGAGCATCACAGCAGAGGCCACTGCCAAGCTCTTCTTTGAATGAGAATGGTACATTTTGGAATCCAAAAAACCTTTGTATCAGATCGAGACAGTTGGTTCCTCAGCACATCCTGGTCGAGCCTCTGGTCACTGTTGGACACCAAGCTCACCAAATCCACTGCTTTCCACCCCCAGACAAATGGTCAAACTGTGGTCATCAATCGAATGATCGTGCATATCCTACGCATGTACAATTCCAAGCACCCCCACTACATGGGATGAGAGTCTTCCCTATGTTTATCATAGCTACAACCGATCCCTACATAGCTCAACTGGCCACAACCCCTTTCAGGTGGGGTTGGGATTCCAACCATTGGGTCCCATGGATGTTTCACTACCCCTTGCGACCACCTCAGCCTACTCATCCCCTGCTCCAACTGAAGCTGACAAAGACACTCGGTTCATTGAGTGGATCTATCGCATATGTCAACAGGTTTAGGATATTTTATAGAAGTCCAATGGCAAGTACAAGTAGCGTTGTGATCAACATCGGGTGCCACATAAGTTTCAGGTGGGAGACACAGTTTGGTTTCAATTGCAGAAAGAATGCATTATAGGGCCCCATAGGAAGCTTTTCCCACTCCATTATGGACCTTACATCATCACCAAGGTTGTGGGTGATAATTATTTTGAGCTCACCATTCCCCCTTTCCTTGGCCTGCACCCAGTGTTCAACGTGGTTCTCCTTCGACCATATTTCCCACCATGATTGGACACCTCAGAGATAGCACAATAATTGACACCATAAGAGCTCAACCCTGAATGCATGCAACAGGAATCCAGTGATCATATTGTGGACACATGGGTCAAGGGAACTCGACAACAATGGATCCAATTTTATGGAGTTGTCAAAGCAGGGAAACTCCTACACCAAGGCAAGTGGCTCACCTAGGGACAAATTCAACAGAAATTTCCTCATCTAATGGGGGAACTCAATGCAATGGAGACCATTTCTTCCTAAGGGGGGATGATTGATCCATATGGATTTCGGTGGCCTCCCACCTATTCCAACTGGTTCATTTTGGCATTTTTCTAGTTTGGCAGTTTTTTCCTAATTTTCGGGTCCCCGACTTCCGGGGCCGTTTTGAGGCCCTAAACAACATTTTTAGGGCTTGCCATAGTAAAATTATGGCCTAATTCAAAGTCCGACGACAACATGTGCAGTATTCAGATATAAATTTCAAACGGGCTATCGTGCGCCTAAAACAGATATTGTATGCAAAAGTTACAACCCTGGGAAGTTGATGTACTAGCTTACCCCAACGGGGCCCGCATGATTTTTCGCGCTTCATCTCCTAGGGTTATGTTTTTGGATGTCTAGGGTTTTTTCATTCATGTTTATTGTAAAAAGGCCTTCGGAGCCTCATGGTAATCATATTCTTGCGAATGAGCACAGTCGTCACATCTATTCTCATAGATAAACTGCCACCATTCTAGCAAGCTTGTTTTCCGTTGCATTTTACAGTTTCAACTCATTTCCTTATTGAATAGAAACCAATTTTACGGTATCTCTGTTATTGTGTGTTAGGAATATTTTAATAATAATTTGTATTCAGTTTTTTCTTCTCATAAAATCTGGATCAACCCTAATCTTTCCCCTTTACACAAACAATATTAAACAATTCACTTAAAATTCTACTTTTTGCACAAATGAAAACCCTAAGAGTGACATCACCCCTTTAGGAGGGAATTTTTGGCACTTTTATGCCAAACGTTGAGTTGGATATGGTAGGGTTGGGAATCCAAAGGCCATGTGTCTCCAATCCAACCTTCTTCTTCATGATCCAAGGGTTTATTCCTTCAAAATGTGCCATGTGTATCCACCACCACCTCAAGCCCCTCAAGCATGACGCCAAGCCTCCAAAATATGACGTTTTGCCTCTCCTAGGAAAAAAATTGGCATGTGAAGGCTAGGTCATGTCTCTCAAGTCATCTTCTAGGCCTCTAAAGGTACATCTCTCTCATCTGACATGCGGTCCCTTGGCATCCAACCTGTGGTCTTCAAGCCCCATCGAAGCCCAAGCTAGGCTTGTTCCTCCAAAATAGTCCACCAACTAGGTCCTGGAAAGACAAATAATCTCGCCCTCCAAGAATCTCAAGTCAAAATATCATGATGAGTAAATCAAGTCAATAAATTATCCACCTAAGTATGTGCATCAAATATTGCCTTGTCAAACAAGTAAGTGCTCCAAGTCATTATGTGACTTGCCAAGATTTGATATGGGAGGGTTGACGAGGTGTCCTATTGGGTAGATCTTACCCTAGGTCAAGGAATGTTTCCAAGAGATCCATATCTAATCCATGTAAAGTGGATGAAGTGGTTAAGGATCAAGACTCAATGGGAATGGGGTTCATGACACACAAGGGGTTGTAGTGTCTCATTCATGGGTGCCTTTGTAGCGGGTGTGTGGCACCTTCATTTGCAATGCAATTTTTCCAATCCCATCATTTTTCCATTATTTGTTTCTTTCATGTTTTAAGGATGAGTTGAAGGCCACTATGCTGGTGTGGTTTCTAGATAATGACAGTGTCACTCACAAATACCTTTGTGGAAATGAGAAAGTTGGCTCGTGATGAGACCCCCTTTCTCTTAGCGGTGCAACTGATAAACACTACCTTGGCTTGGTGGCAAGATGATGATAATTTCATATCGCTATATACCTATGATCATGATAGGTTGGCTCTTGATGAGACCTCATATCCTCNGCCTATCATAGTGAGAAACTATCAGATTTTGTACGTAAGTACCCTACTTACGACAAATAAATTTAATCCATTGTGAAATCCTACTGCCAGTGGAGACATTACATTATTGGGAAGGAGACAGTCATCCACACTAATCATTAGCCACTACAGTTCATGTAGACACAAGGAAAATTGTAGAATGACCGCCATCAGAAGTGGTCCACATACTTGCAACAGTTCCACCTCAACATCAAGTATAAAAAAATAAGAACCAACCAAGTCATTGATTGCCTCAACCGACCTCCAGTCGTGGCACTCACCATGGTGCTAGACTCTCACGGCCACGAGACCTCCAGATGGCCCCACCTCTATGAGACAGACCCTGACTTCACCACAACCTACCAATTGTTGGGTGTAAACTTAGTTGTCGCTAATTTCCATCTTCAGGCTGGGTTGTTGTGCCATCTAGGCCATCTCTGTGTTCCATCAAGTGAGCAAGCGAAGCTAATTTGGGAAGCCCGCTATAGTCGGGTGGAAAGACACTTCAGTGTTGAAAAGACAATGGTAGTACTGCAGAAAAATTTCTACTGGCTGAAACTTCGACAAAATGTGGGCAAGTATATCAGGTCCTGCACTACTTGCGCTATAGCCAAACCGACCACTAAGAAACAGGGCATGTACACCCCTCTGCCTACTCCTAACAGGCCATGGGAATCCATCTCAAGGGACTACATGTCGGGCCTTCCATCCACCAAGAGGGGAAATGAATTTGTTTTTGTGGTTGTTGATCGCTTTTCCAAGATGATGATTATGGTTGCTTGTAAGAAGAGCATCACAGCAGAGGCCACTGCCAAGCTCTTCTTTGAATGAGAATGGTACATTTTGGAATCCAAAAAACCTTTGTATCAGATCGAGACAGTTGGTTCCTCAGCACATCCTGGTCGAGCCTCTGGTCACTGTTGGACACCAAGCTCACCAAATCCACTGCTTTCCACCCCCAGACAAATGGTCAAACTGTGGTCATCAATCGAATGATCGTGCATATCCTACGCATGTACAATTCCAAGCACCCCCACTACATGGGATGAGAGTCTTCCCTATGTTTATCATAGCTACAACCGATCCCTACATAGCTCAACTGGCCACAACCCCTTTCAGGTGGGGTTGGGATTCCAACCATTGGGTCCCATGGATGTTTCACTACCCCTTGCGACCACCTCAGCCTACTCATCCCCTGCTCCAACTGAAGCTGACAAAGACACTCGGTTCATTGAGTGGATCTATCGCATATGTCAACAGGTTTAGGATATTTTATAGAAGTCCAATGGCAAGTACAAGTAGCGTTGTGATCAACATCGGGTGCCACATAAGTTTCAGGTGGGAGACACAGTTTGGTTTCAATTGCAGAAAGAATGCATTATAGGGCCCCATAGGAAGCTTTTCCCACTCCATTATGGACCTTACATCATCACCAAGGTTGTGGGTGATAATTATTTTGAGCTCACCATTCCCCCTTTCCTTGGCCTGCACCCAGTGTTCAACGTGGTTCTCCTTCGACCATATTTCCCACCATGATTGGACACCTCAGAGATAGCACAATAATTGACACCATAAGAGCTCAACCCTGAATGCATGCAACAGGAATCCAGTGATCATATTGTGGACACATGGGTCAAGGGAACTCGACAACAATGGATCCAATTTTATGGAGTTGTCAAAGCAGGGAAACTCCTACACCAAGGCAAGTGGCTCACCTAGGGACAAATTCAACAGAAATTTCCTCATCTAATGGGGGAACTCAATGCAATGGAGACCATTTCTTCCTAAGGGGGGATGATTGATCCATATGGATTTCGGTGGCCTCCCACCTATTCCAACTGGTTCATTTTGGCATTTTTCTAGTTTGGCAGTTTTTTCCTAATTTTCGGGTCCCCGACTTCCGGGGCCGTTTTGAGGCCCTAAACAACATTTTTAGGGCTTGCCATAGTAAAATTATGGCCTAATTCAAAGTCCGACGACAACATGTGCAGTATTCAGATATAAATTTCAAACGGGCTATCGTGCGCCTAAAACAGATATTGTATGCAAAAGTTACAACCCTGGGAAGTTGATGTACTAGCTTACCCCAACGGGGCCCGCATGATTTTTCGCGCTTCATCTCCTAGGGTTATGTTTTTGGATGTCTAGGGTTTTTTCATTCATGTTTATTGTAAAAAGGCCTTCGGAGCCTCATGGTAATCATATTCTTGCGAATGAGCACAGTCGTCACATCTATTCTCATAGATAAACTGCCACCATTCTAGCAAGCTTGTTTTCCGTTGCATTTTACAGTTTCAACTCATTTCCTTATTGAATAGAAACCAATTTTACGGTATCTCTGTTATTGTGTGTTAGGAATATTTTAATAATAATTTGTATTCAGTTTTTTCTTCTCATAAAATCTGGATCAACCCTAATCTTTCCCCTTTACACAAACAATATTAAACAATTCACTTAAAATTCTACTTTTTGCACAAATGAAAACCCTAAGAGTGACATCACCCCTTTAGGAGGGAATTTTTGGCACTTTTATGCCAAACGTTGAGTTGGATATGGTAGGGTTGGGAATCCAAAGGCCATGTGTCTCCAATCCAACCTTCTTCTTCATGATCCAAGGATTTCTTCCTTCAAAACATGCCATGTGTATCCACCACCACCTCAAGCCCCTCAAGCATGACGCCAAGCCTCCAAAATATGACGTTTTTCCTCTCCTAGGAAAAAAATTGGCATGTGAAGGCTAGGTCATGTCTCTAAAGTCATCTTCTAGGCCTCTAAAGGTACATCTCTCTCATCTGACATGCGGTCCCTTGGCATCCAACCTGTGGGCTTCAAGCCCCATCGAAGCCCAAGCTAGGCTTGTTCCTCTAAAATAGTCCACCAACTAGGTCCTAGAAAGACAAATAATCCTGCCCTCCAAGAATCTCAAGTCAAAATATCATGATGAGTAAATCAAATCAATAAATTATCTACCTAAGTATGTGCATCAAATATTACCCTTTCAAACAAGTAAGTGCTCCAAGTCATTATGTGACTTGCCAAGATTTGATATGGGAGGGTTGACGAGGTGTCCTATTGGGTAGATATTACCCTAGGTCAAGGAATGTTTCCAAGAGATCCATATCTAATCCATGTAAAGTGGATGAAGTGGTTAAGGATCAATACTCAATGGGAATGGGGTTCATGACACACAAGGGGTTGTAGTGTCTCATTCATGGGTGCGTTTGTAGCGGGTGTGTGGCACCGTCATTTCCAATGCAATTTTTCCAATCCCATCATTTTTCCATTATTTGTTTCTTTCATGTTTTAAGGATGAGTTGAAGGCCACTATCCTGGTGTGGTTTCTAGATAATGACAGTGCCACTCACAAATACCTTTGTGGAAATGAGAAAGTTGGCTCGTGATGAGACCCCCTTTCTCTTAGTGGTGCAACTGATAACCACTACCCTGGCTTGGTGGCAAGATGATGATAATTTCATATCGCTATATACCTATGATCATGATAGGTTGGCTCTTGATGAGACCTCATATCCTCCAACTAACCCGCTCCCCCTTTTCTTATAGATAAGTGTTTCATTTCTTTTCTTGGGAGATCCCTGGGCGAAGCATCTGGAAGGTTTATACATAGGATTTTTTCTTTACCAAACAAAAATCCCTTTGGGCCTTCAGCCCCTTCTTCCCACAGAATGAGGGACAATCCATTCTTGGGTCAATACACCCTAAAATCCCAAGAGATAAGGAAATGGGGGGTTTAAGTGATGAAAATTGGTAAGTATGGTCGGGAATGGTACAGTGGCTCTTCAAGGGAGTTCCTAGTAGCAAACCCATCCCCAAGGACGACCACTTACTAGGGAAAAATGTCAACCACGAAGGTGAAGTAGGTCAAACAACATAATTTCCAAGCATATGCCATGAAATCTAAAGTAGTCTAAGATACAACATACTCAAATGCCTCAAATAATGAAATGACACTCACCATAATATGTGACTTGTACCTCATGGAGCAAGGCCTAGTGCCTCTCGGAAGCCAACTAGTGTGGTGGATGCCATCTAAAAATATATGACCTCTATGGTGGTGAGAAGGGTCTCCATATGTGAAAGTGGATACTGTTGGTCATGTAGTCTCTCGACACTCCATATCTGCAACCTGAGGGCCTCGAGACATAATCTCCTTAGTCATCCCACAAGATAGGGATAACAAGGACCTTTTTCATCTAGAATAATGTTTACTCTCTCTAGAAGAAACTGATGATGATGACGAGGATGGTGAAGGGGGATTTGAAGGTCCACCATCTTCATCTCCTCCTCCTTTTACCTAAGATTCTCTACTTACAAGATTTTGAATTCTTTGTTCTAACTCATATATTATTTATTTCAATGATTGAAGCATAGCTCCGATATCTTCATGACTCATGGGATGATCTTCTTCTTCTCCTTTTTCATAAGCAATATTATGTCTTCAAGATCTCTTTCCAATTTTAGGCTTATAACTTCAAAGTTTTCCTTTACCAAGTTTGAGTTTGGCTCTTGTAAGCATTCACTTGCAAACACTTGTCAAACCTGATCTGAAACCAACTTGATCCGAAAAATCCTTAGATGCTTATTAATATTTTAATACATAAAAACATATACTTGATCTTCGAAATAAAATGATCGCTTGGTTGTATGCAAATTACATGTGAAGAACTTATCTAACCAAATCTACTTTAATGATAAAATAACTTGCAAAATAATTGAGCTTGAAATGAACAACAATAATGAAATCACATACACAAGTTGGAAAAATGGAGTTCACCCAATTTAGGATACCTCTTTGGGTCCACTTCCAATAGAGACCTTCTTTTTTTAATGCTCAAATACTTGTGTTTTACAATGACATTTTTACATGTTTCTCAAATGCATAAACTAAGTGCACTATTGAATTCTTGGTGAAAAATCAAGCAAAATGAGTATGAAATTCTTGAAATTCCATCAAGGTACCATTTGACATGCTTTACGATGTAGCCTCACAACTTTGGTACCCTCGGGCATGAGTTACGAGACTAAACTCTTCATTAATGGTGTCCCAACCTTGGTTCGTGCACCCTTAAATAGGGCGCAAGACCTTAACCAAATCCCAAATTTCATGGTAGGATTTAACTATAGGTTAGTTGGGTTTTTTTAACAAAACATATGTATGGTTTGTTGGTTAGAACCGTGGCATATAAAGCAACAATTCAGGGGTTCTATTCCTTGCGACCCTCGACATATTTCGTGGTTTGTTTTTATATGGTTACAACAATATGCAATATGGTTATGGTGGAATATATTTGTTAACCTCCGTGCAAACTATGGCGTTGGTCATATGCAATATCTTGGTAACCACCGGATAGGGTCGAGCGCTTAGGCCCTTGGCCCTTTAGCCACCCAAATGAAATTTAACATTAATTCAAATATGTTACTTGCCATTGATCTATTGAGTCTCATTGTATGGTGCGTTGGTAGTGGGGTATATGTTAAGTATTTTGGAAGTTATGGAGGCTATGAGTTCAACCCCCTTTGACTCCATATATTTTACATAACTCTAACCATTATAATCCAATGGGAGGTCACCATGTGGTGGCCTCTCATTGGCTTAACCTTAGCACTTGTCAACCTGTAATTGGACCACTTGGATGGTACCTTTCTCAGTTGACCGTCAATAATCATGTGCCACATGTCACCCTTGCAGTGGTGACATGTGTCACCCTGCTAATGTCATCACCTATCATGTTGACATCATCTTTGACTTTGACCTTTGATTTTTTACCAGGTTTGACTGAACTTTGACCGCTCATAACTTTTGCATAAAAACTTTGTTTGAGGTTAAATTTACGTTGTTGGAAAGATATCACCGAGCTCTACGCATTGATGGTGTTTTTGAGAAAATTTGGGATGATAAATTTTGAGCATTACTGAACCATTTTGGACCTCTGTGGATGTTCCAAATCTTTCTAGACCTTCGTGAGCATTGCCAGATCCTCTTGGATCAAGGGTAGAGGGAGGGGGGGAGTGAGACACACACACATACACACACACAGTGGCAGAGGTAGGAGAGAGACATGGAGTGGTAGATAAGGGGAGAGAGTGAACAAGAGTGAGATAGGGGGGGAGAGAGAAAGGGATAGAAGGGTAGAAAC
>JZKD02S0212293.1:11353-22028 GCA_000966675.3 Picea glauca | reverse complement strand
TATTTCTAATGATGGGCCCTTGTTTAAATTTTCGAGGGTACCCATCAGATTTAAACACTCGAGCAACAAGTTGCATGAAGTCTATTTGCAATATTTTAATAGGTAATCTTGTACCATTTTTATCATACCATTTATACTTGGATTTTTTTATTCTATTTGGTTATAATTTTGATTACTCTACTTTTAGGGTTCCAACAATGGTGACCCTTCTCACTTATTATACTAGGATAGTCCGTGGTAACTTGTCATTGAATCACTTTCTTTCATACTTGTAGTTCTTGGGTTTGTAAATTCTTTTGCATTACTGTTTCTTAATGAGTTTCTTTTTATTTGTTCATGAGGACACATATACTCATGCCCGAGGATTTTCTATTCAAAGCTACATGTAGAAGGTACTTCATATTTAATTTAAAGTCCATATGGAGGGTTATTCAAATGTTGTATATTGTCTTCTAGCTCTTAGTAGAGATTAATACTCTATACAGTTTTTTTTTTAAAAGAAGTGACTATTGAGTGACTCTGTCACTCTGTCCTATTCATTGTAATATTGGGAATCTAGTGGTTTAGGAAATGCATACTTTTCCTATAATTGAATTTTGATAATTTATAAATCTTTCTAGTTATCTTATATAAATCTTTCTAGTTATCTTATATAAATCTTCTATTCAATATCATTCTATATTTTGATATAGAAATCTTCTGTAGATTCTGTATAAGATAATTTATCTTCCTCTGGTCTTGGCTGATTTAATTTCAACCACAGTTCTATTATCTCTCTTATGTCTCTATTATGATTAAGCAATATGGCTAGTCTTTGTAACTGCTTGACATATGCACCAAAATCCACATTCAACCATATTATAAAACTTTTTAATTTCAATAGTTTAAAACAACAAAGTTTAAGTATCCAACCTCCTACTATAAAATTCCATTTGCATAGAGACTTAATAAATTAAAATACTAATTTCCAATAAAATACATGCAATACAAAACACATATAATAATATCAATGAAGAACCTATAAATTGTAGGTTGCTTAGGGGAAACACAAGTTGAGGAGACTGTTCCTGCCAACGATAGACCAAATAGAAAATTGCCTTCACTTTGTCAACCCCGAGCTAAATTCCATATCCGAGCTAAGTTCCAGACACAACAGAAGATGCGACCTACATGGCTCTTTGCATAATTTGGGAGTTACAAACTTTTCCATGGGTTATTTTCTATTTCATGCAATTTACAATGTAATCACATCCCTTCCCAATGGTGTCCCATTCCTTCTTGACATGGATTATAAAAGTTTCCTAGCTCTTAACACATGTACAATTTTCCTTCTCATTGACCACGTGTCAATTTAATTTTTACATTGTCTCTTCAGATTTCCTAGAAATCTAAAATTTGGCTTTTTACTTAGTTAAGTTAAACTCAAATATTCCCACTAGTTGTCTCCCTTCTTCTACAACTGGGTCGTTTCTTTTAGTTGTAACGACCCTAATTAAATAAATATTTAAAGACTATAAAGTAAAATTAATTAAAGAAAATAATCATGATTAATTAAGTAATGCTCTAACTACGGATCACATTTAAAGACCTGAGAAATAAATTTAAAAGATCAATGAAAAATGTTAAAAAAATGGTTGCGTATGCAGAGAGGGAGCCTATGAATCCCGAGAAGATAAAACATTTAAGGAGGGAGAAGGGACATGCATGGAGGGTGGTTGGAGGAGTAACTGCATGAGTCAGCGAAGGAGGAATAAGGGAAAGGGGGAAGGTTGTCGAGAGGGGGATTTGACATTGGAGGAGAATTTTTCTGAGAACTTTTGGACTTGCTGTGAGCACATATTTTCTAACTGTGGCTTTTGATCAGGGGAGGCACCGAGTTGTTGGAGGTTTTGGGCACGGGGCCAAGATATCCGTAGATATTCTGGAGCTAGGTATTTTTCCTAGTTGGCAGGGAGGATAGTAGTTTTGGGAAGTTATTTTCCTATTTGTGGAAGGGTTGATCTAGTAGCAGGAAGCAGGAAGGCAACAACAAGGCAGAGAGGCAATAAAAATTAGCATCAGAACCAGGTACTTTGTTAAGTTATGTATTAATTTCTTTCAGCCATGAAATTAGTATTTATTGATAAATCTAAGTTACTGAAGTTGTTGTTATGAAAATCCATATTATGCTAGGAAGTTATTATTTCAGTTTACTAAATAAAATGTTTATGAAACTTAATGTTGTTTAGAAATATTAGGTTGTTACATATGGTATCAGAGCGTCTTAGTTCGAAATCTGGGCCTAAGGGCCGAAACCCTTAGTGTTAACTCCAGCTACGCTAAAACTACAAACAAAACACGTTCAGCTTGAGCAAATAAGACTGATACAGTATCAGAGAATATACTCAGGATAGCACCCCTATATTATTCAAGCAAATGGTCTCATGTATATCACAAGCAACCGTTTTAGGCAATACCCTGTAACTGGGTCATATATGGCTACTACAGTTAGTCTGAATATTCAAAAGAACGCCTTTAAAATAGTGGCAGCAAACTGGATAGTTGGAAGGATCACTTCCCACAAAATGACTATCCTTAAAGCAGTCTGATAAAGATATTAAGCACGAAAAGAGAGCTGGTAATATAATTTTATTTGAGCAATACTTGTACATGAAGTTTTGGGTGAGATTGACACCTGAAATCGATGAAAATGTCGAGGGAAAACTTTTGTCTAAGGCTTGAAGTTGGTAAGATTCAATAACTACAAGAACTACCATAAATAAAATGCAAAAGGACATTTGTAAGACCTTGAAAGTGCCTACTTCATCCCGAACTCACCTAAATGAGGAACTACCAATGTGCAGCAACAAAGAGATTCAGAAAACTTGTATTGCGCAGGAAGTGTGTAAATTACTTACCTGTGTTAGCCTCGACAAATTTTAAATAATGAAAAATCTCAGGAACTATAGACCCATACAAATCTTAACCTTGCCAAGAAAGCAATGTTAACACTATTACGTGGGAGAACGGATTTGCGACGTCAGATCTCGGGCGAAATCTCGTCAGTCGTTAGATCTCGAAGAAGTTGCGTCGGGTTTAAGTCCTAAGTGTGCAGAGGAGGAGTCCCAGAAGAGTCATCGGGATATCAGAGTCATCGGGGTTTTGTAAAGCCAAAGAATCGAGACCTTGAGGTTCTCGAAATCCCAAGAACGGATCCTAGCCGTTGATCTCGGCAGGACACGCGTCAACGTTTTGGGGAGGAATCGAGATTTTTCCCATCGGGGATTTCAAGAGTGTAGAATCGTTGCGTCAAGGAATCGGGATCCACGATTTCTCGATAGGATCAAAGCTGTCCAAACAGCAGGGACATGTGGCAAGATATCCCGAAGAGTCGGGGATCGAGAAATCAGGGTTTTCAAAGACAAGGAAACCTCGTCGCTGGGAATCGCGATCCGCGATATCCCGACAGTGACATAGGCATTGTGGGACCACTAGAGTCAGAGTGGAGGACAGGTATCCATCATTTGGGAAGAGTCGGGAACTCTGTGAGCAAGAGGTCGGGAAATCCGTAGAGGAAATCCCGATACAATCGGAGCCGTCCATCTATGGGACAGGTGGCAACCATCGAGAACCATCGACGTTTAGCCCCATCGGGAAATCGGGAAGCTTGGGGACATGATGTTTAGACACTTTGAATTCGCGATCCGCGAAACCCCGATGAGTGGGGGCAGCTGTCGTCATAGCAGAGAAGGAGGATAGAGGTGCAGTGGAGGCCAGCTGTCAGCCAACCAGGGAGTCGGGATATCGAGGTTTTCGAGGGCACAGAATTCTCGCATGTTGGAGTCATGATCCACGATATCCTGACAAGAGTTTTGAACTGTCCATCGGCGAGGACGCGTGGCGAGAGATCCCGAAAAGTCAGAGTTTGGGATATCGGAATTTTCGGAGTCGTGAAACTCTTGCACATTGGATTCGCGATCCGTGATTTCCTGACATAGTCGGAGCCGTTCTATTTGAGGGACACGTGTCCAAGGATCTAAAAGAGTCGGGGTTCGGCATTTCGGGATTCTCAATGACGAGAAAATCACGCCAGGAGAAGTCACGAAACCCCGAATCCTGACATAGAGTATGACGGTGGTCACATGGGAAAGGGTCGTATGGGCCTAGAACATAGCCAGGAGGGGCTAAAGTTTGAAGAGGCACATCGGGATATCGGGAATCCCGTAGGCACGGGATTCATGCAAATCGAGAGTGCGATATCTGAAATCCCGATAAGGGATAAGACTGTGGTCACAGGGCGAAGTCGTGTGGATCACGAGCATAGCTTAAGGGGCTAATGCACTAGGAACATATTGGGGATCAAAAAATCGCGAGTCCCAAGGACTTATGAGGTTCGACATTTGGAACCCCGAAACTCTGATGAAGGATAGGGTCGGAGTCACATGGAACGACGGTCATATGAGGGGGATGTCTAGCCTGGAGGGCTAGCACATAAAGTGCCATGTCAGAGAATCGGTAATCGGGAGTCTGTGAGGACAGAGGTTTGTGATAGCGAAAGTCGCAAAACCCCGAATCCCGAAAAGGAATAGGACTATGGTCACATAGGACAGGGTCACATGGACCAAAGCATAGCCTAGGGGAGGGATAAAGCTAGAAGGGAGCGCATCGGCATATCGGAGATCGGGAGTCCGTAAGGACAGGAAACTCTTGGCATCAGGCATAAGGAAACCCCGAAATCTGAAATTTAAGTGGGGAATTTCACAGTTAGGAGCAAAGGGCCGTGAGCAATACGGAAGGCAATGTATGCGGAGCTAACTACATGCATATGCACAGACGAATAAATTTATAAAGATAAACGAAATAAATTGAAAGAAAAATACCCAAAATTCGTAGAGGGCTGGAATTACAAGCAAATCATTTTGTTTCAAAAGAAGAAATCACCATTCATTATCACCGCGTAAGCAAGGTTATGCAATTTCTTGATACGAATAACCCTGCGTTCTTCATGAAGGTACTGAAACTGTGCACAACATGCAGACTGAATCGTACCTCTTACTATAGCTGAGGGCGAGCTCCAAGAAATGTACAGACAAGGGATTGGTTCCCAACAATTCAAGGAGACTGGACTCCAAGTCCTGGATCTTATCAGGGGCCATATCAATATACTCGGTTTCTGCAAAACGAACTGGTAAAGTGCTCAGAAAAACGTTGTGGAGGTGAGCCATGGAAAGAGGGGATTCTGAAAACCTCTGAGTAGAGCAGAGGCAGATCTGTGGTGGACAAAGACTGATGCGAGGAAAGTCCCAGCGGATGAGAAAGTGGGACAGAGGAAGAACGTGTAGAGAGTTGAAAGGTTGACAGGTGTAGAAATTGGGGGTTAGATACAAGGGAGATTATGAAAGCCAGACGAGCACGTGGAACCCATGCGTGCCCGAACCCTTGGGTATACGTTCAATTATTATATATATATAATATAAAGTGTTAAAAATAATTTAAAGTAAATTAAATAATTTAGTATAAATAATTTATATTAAAATAAGATTAAGTTAGTATAAAATTAAAGTAAAATTTATCTGGGTTAAATCAGTGTAATAATAATTTTAAATTAATTATTTTATTTGAGTGTAAGGTTAATCTACCTTAAAGTTCGATGTTAACCAAGATTAGATGCTTCATCCTAACCCAAACCTAGCCAATTCCCCTGATGGAGTAATGTCTGTTTACATACAAGTAAAGAAAACTTACGCCCAACCCTGTTTCTAAGTTTAAGTAGCACCAATTTGAAACATCCTGGAACTCACCCTGATAACTTTGGGGTGATGCAGGTTAAGTCATACAAGATGGTCAAGACTTGAAGGGGTCGAGGCAGGGGAGTGTCATCATGGGCACCACCGACGCTACCCACACCATCAACACCACCAACACCATCAACCCCACCGACACCACCAGTACCACCACCACCATCGCCTGAACTAGCCCTCATACTACGCTCGTTGGAAGCCATTAACGAGACTTTAAAGGGGCGCCAACCAGCAGGAACTGAAGTGGAACTCCCACCATCTGGGACGGGTAATCCAGAAGCATCAAGGAACTCCAGGGGAGAATTTCCACCTAAAGACATCACGCGAGAATTGCAAAAGATCAAACTTCCAGAGTTTGTCGGAGGTCGCGCCATTGAACGTGCGGAAGCATGGTTGGAAGGCATGACAAGGTGTTTTGCCTTAAGGGACTATGCGTCCAACTCGAAGGTAAAGATCACAATTTTTCTGTTAGGAGATAGTGCCTTGAACTGGTGGGGCAACTTGGAAAGACAACTACACCTTACCCCAGACAAAGTATCTTGGGAACTTTTCGAGGAGAGGTTCCGAAGGAAATATCTACCAGCATACTACGAAGAGCAACAGGTAGGGGAATTTCATGCCTTAGTACAAGGAAACAGAAATGTAGAAGAATATGAGATCAGGTTTATGGAACTTGTCAAATATGTTTCGTATATGGACAATGACCAACGACAGGCAGAGCACTTCGTTTATGGATTGAACCCGAAGATAAGAGCTATGGTGCGGATGTGGAAACCATCTTCAGTAGCAGAGGTGGTAGAAAATGTGCGTTACGTAGAAGAACACATGAACTTAACAGGGGGTGCAAGATCGACATTTCTGCATCACCCTGGATTCATAGGAAAGACCCCGAGGATATTTCCTAGGGGAGGGGGCTCAAGGCCACCACCTTATGGTAACAGATTTGTGCCAAGGACAGTAGCTGCAGGGATTTCAATGCCAGCTAGTGCAACATCTCTTTCATCGCCAACAGTGAAGACAGGTCCACGACCATATCGGTGAACAACTAGTAGGGGCAGGGCTTCCAGGGGAAGGAAATCGTTTCGGAATCAGTCACATAACAGTGCATCGGTTCAATCTCGTATTACCTGTTGGAGATGCGAAGGACCCCATTACAAACGAGACTTCCAGAGTTACAATCAGGGTTCGTGCATAGAGAAAGAAAGGCACCAATGGGGAGAGCAAGTAGCAACCATCAGATTTATGCAGTGGTTAACAACCGCCAGGCCGAACATCAATCCACAGTAGTAGAATCCTCAGGTACGCTAAATCATGTCAACGTTAAGATTTTGTTTGATTCTGGTGCAACAGATAGTTTCATTTCACCATCTGCATTAGAAAAGAGTGGGTTGGCATCCTATGAGCACGATGACTTTAAACAAGTCGAGATGGCTTCGGGGGAAAAACAAGTTGTAGGACCTAGTGTCGATAATTGTATAGTAGACCTAGGAGTGTGCACTACCAGGTTGAAAGTATACGTCACTGCTCTTGGGGCATCTGACTTAATCATTGGAATGGATTGGTTAGCAGTTCATCGAGCTTTGGTAGATTGTTTCGCAAAGAGGGTGTTGTGTATTGCCTTAGGGAGAGAAAATTGTATGGGAAGTTGTCGAAGTGTTCCTTCTTCTAGAAAGAGATCCACTATTTAGGTCATATCATTTCCAGCGAAGGAATCTCGGTGGACCCAGAAAAGGTAAAGGCCATTATGGAATGGTCAGTTCCGAAAAATGCACATGAGGTGAGAAGCTTCATGGGGATAGCAAGTTATTACCGGAGATTTGTGGAAGGATTCTCAAAAATAGAGAAACCCATCACCACTTTGCAACACAAGGGGGTCAGGTATGAATGGAAAGAAGAATGTGATAGTGCATTCATTGAGCTCAAGAGGTTACTAACTAGCGCGCCAATTCTATGAGTGCCAGATATGGAAAAGGACCTCATGGTCTACACGGATGCCTCAAAACAAGGATTGGGGGCCGTGCTAATGCAGGATGGAGGAGTGATAGCTTATGTGTCAAGAAAGTTGAAGAAGCACGAAGAGTTATACATGAATCATGATTTAGATTTGGCAGCTGTAATGCTAGCTCTGAAACTTTGGAGGCACTATCTTGTGGGGTGAAATTTTGAACTCAAAACGGACCATCAAAGCTTAAAACATCTCTTCACTCAAAGAGATTTGAATGCCAGGCAAAGGCGATGGAGTGAGTTTATGAGTGAGTATGATTTTTGTATTTCATATATAAAGGGAAAGGAAAATGTGGTCGCTGATGCCTTGAGTAGGAGACCACGTATCTTCTCCTTGGTAACCTTAAAGGTCAGTCTGAGGGAACATGTGTTGACACAACTACTAGGAGACAATTGGTCTTTAAAGGTTACTTCAAACCTCAAGAGAGGGAGGCAGTTAGACCCAAGGTATGAAGGATATAATTTGGAAACAGATGGATTTTTAAGATATCGAGGAAGGATGTATATCCCGGAGAATGGGGATATTCGAAGAATCATACTGAAGGAAGCCCATAGATCACTTTATTGTGCGCATCCGGGTGTGAAGAAGATGTACGCAGAAATGAAGAAACTCTTCTTTTGGGTAGGCATGAAGCGCGATGTAGTCCATTTCATCGCCAGATTCCTAGAGTGTCAACAAGTGAAGGCCAATCACCATCACCCGGCAGGCCTCCTACAACCACATGATGTTCCTATGTCCAAATGGGAAGTCATTTCAATGGATTTTGTTGTAGGGTTGCCACTCACATCTCATAGACACAATGCCATTCTTGTGATAGTGGATAAGCTAACCAAGAGTGCTCATTTCATTCTGGTTAGAGACACTTACGATGTCTCTGATGTGGCACGAGTGTTCATAAGAGAGGTTATCCGTTTGCACGGGATACCTAAGAAGATCATTTCAGATAAGGACTCCAGATTCACTTCTAGGTTTTGGACAAGTTTACAGTCAACATTGGGGACACAGTTGAACTTAAGCATAGCTTATCATCCTGAAACAGATGGGCAAACTAAGAGAGTAAATCAATTTATGGAAGACATGCTTAGGATGTATGTAATGGATAATCAAACCCAGTGGGAGAAGTACCTACCTTTGGTAGAGTTTGCCTACAATAGCAGTTATCATAGTTCCATCAGAATGCCACCATACAAAGCTTTGTATGGAAGGCCATGCAGAACACCATTGAGTTGGGATAGATTAGAAGACCGAGTAATAGTTGGTCCAGAATTGATTCAGGAAATGGAGGAACAGGTGATTCAGATCAGGAAGAGACTAAAGGAAGCACAGGATAGACAGAAAAGTTATGCGGATGCACACAGGACCGACCGAAATTATGAAGTGGGGGACCAAGTTTTCATTCGTATCAGGCCTAATAATAGTACCATACGATTCGGGATGGGGAAAAAGTTGTCACCTCGGTTTATAGGGCCATTTAGGGTCCAAGAGAAAATTGGACCCATTGCCTATCGTCTCGTACTGCCACCCCACTTGCATAAAACTCATAATGTATTTCATGTATCTGTTTTATGTCATTATGTTGCTGATGAATCACATAAACTAAATTGGAAAGAATTGCAGGTATCGGACGTGGGAACCCTCATGGTAGAACCGTTACGCATATTGGACCATAGAGTCCGATAGCTCAGAAAGCGTCTGGTAGACCAAGTTAAGGTCCAGTGGGACAAGTATAGTCCAGGATCTGCTACTTGGGAGGACGCCAAGACACTACGGCGAGACTATCCCTCACTATTTTGACCACCTCGAAAATATGTTTCTTGAGGGTGGGGTATAGGTAACACCACCTTTTGACTTAGACAACCAGGATTTCCTGAGGCCTATACACTTTATTTTCTAGTCACAGTGAAACTATTAAGCAATACACTTAAACTTTAAAATTTATGAACTTTTATGAATGTTTAAATGTTATCGATGATGATTCATGTAATGCGATCTATTATGTGAATGTGAACTTTATGAACGTTTAGATGTTATTGATGATGATGCATGTAATGCGATCTATTATGTGAATGTGAATTTTACGAATGTTTAAATGTTATTGATGATGATGTATATGATGCAGCATACTGTGAGAAAGTGAAATTAATGAATGATTAAATACTATTAAAATGATGTTGGATACAATGCAGTCTATTTGGGCAAATGATAATCTTTTGAATGGGTGACGAGTTGAATTATGATATATTATGAAATCTAATGCTAATTGGAAACTGTGATGTTAATTTATCGGTACTGGGATACCAAATTGAAATGATGATGGTATGTGATTATATGATGATAATGCATAGAAATGTATGAGTTTGTGTTACAGACTAACCTGTAGGTTATGGGCTATGAAATAGCCAAGACATTATGATGATGAAAGTGGGTGTCAGGACCACTAACTGAGAAACATTATGGTATGAATAATGTATGTGAAATTTATATTGATTTGGATGCATTGCTATGATATGTGGACTAGTGCATGATTTTAGTACTAACAATGCCCAAAACTGAATAAACGATGACAAAACCTCCAACAACACGGTGCCCCTGAATGTTCCATTCTAGGGTGTTGACCCTGGTTCTGTTAGGAGGGGTGGAGGCATTTCCCACCGTGTATCCTCCATTGTAGGGAGTTGACCCTAGTTTTGTTAGGAGGGGTGGAGGCATTTCCCACCATGTATCCTATGAAACCTGAAGTCATGGGAGAACGGTGCTAGTTCACACTCCCCAAGACATGTGATGATGACTGTCAGTTGCCTGCTAGGGAAGCTTGGTCGAGATAGCGACACTTCCACTTACAGGTTCTATTTGGAGTTAGGTCAGTATAGCTGACGCTCCAAGATAGTCT
>JZKD02S0212282.1:0-10829 GCA_000966675.3 Picea glauca | reverse complement strand
GACATGTGAAGTAAATCTCCTCTATTATATTCCTTCAGGAAAAAATTTACAAGAGTTCCCACAGCTCTCACCCTCTCTCTTTCTCCATAGTAATCAAAATGATCTCAACAACAAATACAATAATCTTCAACAACCTCTTTTGGGAATATATTAAATAGATTTATACATGGAGGTCTTCTCAGTCCTTCCTTCCAACTATTGTAGTGCTTTCACATCATAATTAAAGCATTCTACCACTAATTTTATTACAAAGAAATGAGCATTTACAATATATATATGAGTCGATGCTCCAAATATGTATAATCCTTTGGGAATTAAATAAATTACAATCTCCTGGATTTTTTACAATGTATCATGCCTCAAAATCTTACGGGCATTTAATTACAATATTTTCAAAACATTAAAGTGATGAATTCTCCTTGGAATCCAAAACAATTTGAATGCATGTGTTGGATGTTGAGCTTTCATCCACTTGGCCTCATTGAATGTTGATGGCAATGCTCCAGCATCACATCAACATGCAACATTGGGAGCATCACTGCTAATGTGCATTGTCCTTGGGATTATCACTAGAGTGGCACATTAAAGATTCCTTAATTCATTTAACTAGGGACTGAGATGCTAATTGACTTAGACTAGGTGGAAGTTAAATCTCGTAATTGTTGGTGTGTGTCCATATCACTCTATAACACCACTATGGTGCATTGGATTCTATTATAGTGCACATTAGTTGAGTTATATAGACTATATCATGTGTAAATTATCATTCATTCATTCAGTTAATACAATTCTTTGATTCTCTCTCGCTCATTTCCATATTTTCTCATTTTCTTGCAAACTTTGTATGTCCTTTTATAGCTAGATATTTTCTTTGTAGGTTCATTGACATTTACATGATATCAGAGAAGACAGATTACTAGGAAAAAGACACACCAGACTTTTTTTTGCAGGTACCGAAGATTGAAGAAAGTGGGAAAATGGAATTTCAAAAAGAATTGATTCTTACACTGTACAATTTATTTGCATGGAATTGCATCTTAGAAGAAGAGGATTATACAGGTTAACCATGGGAACAAATATCGAACCCACATCAGCCATAGAAAAATCTGAGTATCTAAATCAGATGGATGAAGCGTATGGAACTCTTTGCAGTCTTATTTATCCTTAGCTCCTCTTTCACATATCCTCTTGTAAAAACCTAGATGAAGTATGGACCACCATGGAACGACTTTTTTGAAAATAGGATGATATGAGGGGGCACATGCTCGAGGTGGAATTTCTCACTTTGGATCCAAAAACGTTCGACAATCTCCAAGACTTTTTTACCAAATATAAGAATTTTTTGTCGCAACTCAAGGCTTGTGAGGTTGATAAATATAAGGAGGAGAAACAAATGTTTCTTACCATTCTTTCCAAAATTGATTTGGAATACTTAGTGTTTGTATCCAAATTTCATTCAGTTAGTCTTTCCTCTAGAGCTACCTAGAAAATGCCCTCTCTTGAGGCCTTTATCGAGTACTCTCTGACACAAGAGAAGACCAAGCTCATCAATATGTGAAATATCAAAGGCTCAAAGGAGCATGCACTTTCTATGCAATATCGTATCAGTCACCAAAATCATATATATAAACACGAAGAAAAAGGTAAGGGACATGCAAATACAAAGAAGGAATGGTACTCAAAACCCTTCAACGATTTCTCCAGATCCAAAATTGGAAATGGGAGAAAATGGGAGAAATGCACTTACTTCTAACGAGGATTCCATCTAGAATCCACATGTATGTAGAAACAGATAGATCAAATGGTAGAAATAATTCAACAAAACAACCTTAGATATCGCATCCACAAGAATGCTAAGAAGAAGAATCTAGAATATCTAAATCCCAAGAAAAGTAATTTTATCCATCCTTTGATTTCCATTAACTTCTCTCTCGATGTTTAGACTATAGATTCAGGTGCATCACACCAGATGGAATACACAAAGGAAGTCTACTCTTCATTGGACACATGCAAAGGTTGTCCTATTATGATGACAGATGACTCTCGAGTCGAAGGTTTTCCTATTATGATGATGGATGATGGATGACAGTTGACATCCCACTCTAAGTGATTTGAACCTTGGTGCACACCTTGCACTACTTCTCCCGAGCTTGAGACAGAAAAAATAGCATACGCACTCCTTGTGCTCGCTCTCCTTGTGACTCTCTCAACACTTATCTAAGTGTTGGCCTTGTGCACTCCTTGCATGGGTCTATCCTTCGATATTTTTATACTCAAATGAATATGTGTACACTCCTTGCACTCACTCTATGAAATTCACTCTATCTCTCCTAATATATCAAGTCTATAAACGACTATGCCTTCTCACTCCTTGCATGCCCACTCTACACCCCTTGCTCGAGGATTTTAGAAGACAAACAATTGAAACTTGTAGAACATCAAAGGTTCATTCATTCAACCATGAAATACACAGAGACATATAAACACAGAAAATAGATAACATAAAATTACCCAAATAACTCAGAGATAAGAAAACTCAGACATGTGAAGTAAATATCCTCTATTATATTTCTTTTGGAAAACATTTACAAGAGTTCCCACAACTCTCATCTTCTCTCTTTCTCCGCAGTAATCATGATGATCTCAATAGAAAATACAATAATCTTGAGTAGCCTATTTTGGACATAGATTACATAAATTTATACGTTGAGGGGCTTCTTCATCCTTCCTTTCGACTACTCTATTTCTTTCACATCATAATTAAAGCATTATACCACTAAGATTATTACAAATAAATGAGCATTTACAATATAGATATGAGTCGATGCTCCAAATATGTACAATCCTTTGGGAATTAAATAAATTAAAATCTCTTGTATTGTTTACAATGCATCATGCCTAAAACTATTATGGGCCTTTAATTACAATATTTTCATAACATTAAAGTGACATGCTCTCCTTGGAATCCAAAACCAATTTGAATGTGTGCATTGGATGTTGAGTTGTCCTCCACTTGGCCTCATTGAATTTTTATGGTGATGGTCCTGCATCATACTCCATTGCTAACAAAATCATGAGCTCATGCTCATGGATCCTCTGGTGTTGTTGTGTTGGATCCTCCTGGGTCCCAAACTTCACTCTGGAGATGCCCACATTCTCCTCTACTTTTCTATTATTGTTGTTGTTTTCCTGTTTTTGTTGTAAGATCTTCTCTTGGTTTCCAAATTTTATATTGCAAGGATTCATGTATCTTTCCACTGCAGTCTCCCCTTTTCAAACTCCACCTGTTGCTCATTGTCTCTTTCTTTGAATTCATCATCAACCTTCTTATCTCCTCTATCTCCCTATTTATCTTGTCCATGGGTTGGCTTCTCTCTTGCAGTCTTCTCTACTGCATCTCCTCTTCTTCATAAATATCCAACTTGAACTATTGGATGAGCCTACTCTAGGTTATTACTTCTTCTCCCAGGTCTTCCAATTCTTCACATAGATAAGAAAAATCCATGTTTTCTTCTCTCTCTCCTGCTGTAGGTTCCAATTTTGTAGTTGTCCTCTGTTCATCTCCCTTGCTACAATTTATGAGCAATTCCACTGAATTTTGTTCTTTCCTCCTCCTTATGTCTTTTGAAATGACAGAATCTGTTCGTTTTCTGTCATATTCCTTACAAGAAACATATTCATCCAACTTTTCTTCTAATCCCTCTCCAAGAGATACTATGATCCCCCCTACCATAAAAACATGGTTAAGGTCCTCTCTTCCCTCCAAACTTTGGGAAGATGTTTCTCCTTCTTCTTCCTCCATGATAATATATATTGGATGACTTCCTTCTCCTACACCTACAACACATGAAATATTAGATTTAAAAACATTTCACCCCATGGCCTCCTCCCTATATGCCTCCTGCATCACTTCCTCATGTACAACACATGCACTAACCTCTGTTGGGTTGCTTGGCAGAAATATACCAATTCCCCTAATGATTGTAATGCACCTCTAATCTTCCTCCTTGAGAGTTGAAGTATTTAACTTCCCATCATATTCATTGACATGGTATGCAACCCCATATGAATATTCATGATGATGAGGCGTATCTCCTACCACTTCCTCCTCTCCTATCAGCACTCCTTGCCGATATGAACTCTCCTCTGATTTATCGAGACTCTTATACATTCTAAAATCCTCTTTGCACACCTGGAAAATTGAATTTTCATTTATTCCCTCCTAGCATTCTAGGAGATATTCAACTGATCTCTTCTCATTTCCTTCCTAGCAATCTGTGAGATATTCAGTTAATCTCTCTTCCTCCTCATCGAGGATTTCTCTAATTTCTAGTTCACNGACATGTGAAGTAAATCTCCTCTATTATATTCCTTCAGGAAAAAATTTACAAGAGTTCCCACAGCTCTCACCCTCTCTCTTTCTCCATAGTAATCAAAATGATCTCAACAACAAATACAATAATCTTCAACAACCTCTTTTGGGAATATATTAAATAGATTTATACATGGAGGTCTTCTCAGTCCTTCCTTCCAACTATTGTAGTGCTTTCACATCATAATTAAAGCATTCTACCACTAATTTTATTACAAAGAAATGAGCATTTACAATATATATATGAGTCGATGCTCCAAATATGTATAATCCTTTGGGAATTAAATAAATTACAATCTCCTGGATTTTTTACAATGTATCATGCCTCAAAATCTTACGGGCATTTAATTACAATATTTTCAAAACATTAAAGTGATGAATTCTCCTTGGAATCCAAAACAATTTGAATGCATGTGTTGGATGTTGAGCTTTCATCCACTTGGCCTCATTGAATGTTGATGGCAATGCTCCAGCATCACATCAACATGCAACATTGGGAGCATCACTGCTAATGTGCATTGTCCTTGGGATTATCACTAGAGTGGCACATTAAAGATTCCTTAATTCATTTAACTAGGGACTGAGATGCTAATTGACTTAGACTAGGTGGAAGTTAAATCTCGTAATTGTTGGTGTGTGTCCATATCACTCTATAACACCACTATGGTGCATTAGATCCTATTATAGTGCACATTAGTTGAGTTATATATACTATATCATGTGTAAATTATCATTCATTCATTCAGTTAATACAATTCTTTGATTCTCTCTCGCTCATTTCCATATTTTCTCATTTTTTTGCAAACTTTGTATGTCCTTTTATAGCTAGATCTTTTCTTTGTAGGTTCATCGACATTTACATGATATCAGAGAAGACAGATTACTAGGAAAAAGACACACCAGACTTTTTTTGCAGGTACCGAAGATTGAAGAAAGTGGGAAAATGGAATTTCAAAAAGAATTGATTCTTACACTGTACAATTTATTTGCATGGAATTGCATCTTATAAAAAGAGGATTATACAGGTTAACCATGGGAACAAATATTGAACCCACATCAGCCATAGAAAAATCTGAGTATCTAAATCGGATGGATGAAGCGTATGGAACTCTTTGCAGCCTTATTTATCCTTATCTCCTCTTTCACATATCCTCTTGTAAAAACCTAGATGAAGTATGGACCACCATGGAACGACTCTTTTGAAAATAGGATGATATGAGGGGGAACATGCTCTAGGTGGAATTTCTCACTTTGGATCCAAAAACGTTCGACAATCTCCAAGACTTTTTTACCAAATATAAGAATTTTTTGTCGCAACTCAAGGCTTGTGAGGTTGATAAATATAAGGAGGAGAAACAAATGTTTCTTACCATTCTTTCCAAAATTGATTTGGAATACTTAGTGTTTGTATCCAAATTTCATTCAGTTAGTCTTTCCTCTAGAGCTACCTAGAAAATGCCCTCTCTTGAGGCCTTTATCGAGTACTCTCTGACACAAGAGAAGACCAAGCTCATCAATATGTGAAATATCAAAGGCTCAAAGGAGCATGCACTTTCTATGCAATATCGTATCAGTCACCAAAATCATATATATAAACACGAAGAAAAAGGTAAGGGACATGCAAATACAAAGAAGGAATGGTACTCAAAACCCTTCAACGATTTCTCCAGATCCAAAATTGGAAATGGGAGAAAATGGGAGAAATGCACTTACTTCTAACGAGGATTCCATCTAGAATCCACATGTATGTAGAAACAGATAGATCAAATGGTAGAAATAATTCAACAAAACAACCTTAGATATCGCATCCACAAGAATGCTAAGAAGAAGAATCTAGAATATCTAAATCCCAAGAAAAGTAATTTTATCCATCCTTTGATTTCCATTAACTTCTCTCTCGATGTTTAGACTATAGATTCAGGTGCATCACACCAGATGGAATACACAAAGGAAGTCTACTCTTCATTGGACACATGCAAAGGTTGTCCTATTATGATGACAGATGACTCTCGAGTCGAAGGTTTTCCTATTATGATGATGGATGATGGATGACAGTTGACATCCCACTCTAAGTGATTTGAACCTTGGTGCACACCTTGCACTACTTCTCCCGAGCTTGAGACAGAAAAAATAGCATACGCACTCCTTGTGCTCGCTCTCCTTGTGACTCTCTCAACACTTATCTAAGTGTTGGCCTTGTGCACTCCTTGCATGGGTCTATCCTTCGATATTTTTATACTCAAATGAATATGTGTACACTCCTTGCACTCACTCTATGAAATTCACTCTATCTCTCCTAATATATCAAGTCTATAAACGACTATGCCTTCTCACTCCTTGCATGCCCACTCTACACCCCTTGCTCGAGGATTTTAGAAGACAAACAATTGAAACTTGTAGAACATCAAAGGTTCATTCATTCAACCATGAAATACACAGAGACATATAAACACAGAAAATAGATAACATAAAATTACCCAAATAACTCAGAGATAAGAAAACTCAGACATGTGAAGTAAATATCCTCTATTATATTTCTTTTGGAAAACATTTACAAGAGTTCCCACAACTCTCATCTTCTCTCTTTCTCCGCAGTAATCATGATGATCTCAATAGAAAATACAATAATCTTGAGTAGCCTATTTTGGACATAGATTACATAAATTTATACGTTGAGGGGCTTCTTCATCCTTCCTTTCGACTACTCTATTTCTTTCACATCATAATTAAAGCATTATACCACTAAGATTATTACAAATAAATGAGCATTTACAATATAGATATGAGTCGATGCTCCAAATATGTACAATCCTTTGGGAATTAAATAAATTAAAATCTCTTGTATTGTTTACAATGCATCATGCCTAAAACTATTATGGGCCTTTAATTACAATATTTTCATAACATTAAAGTGACATGCTCTCCTTGGAATCCAAAACCAATTTGAATGTGTGCATTGGATGTTGAGTTGTCCTCCACTTGGCCTCATTGAATTTTTATGGTGATGGTCCTGCATCATACTCCATTGCTAACAAAATCATGAGCTCATGCTCATGGATCCTCTGGTGTTGTTGTGTTGGATCCTCCTGGGTCCCAAACTTCACTCTGGAGATGCCCACATTCTCCTCTACTTTTCTATTATTGTTGTTGTTTTCCTGTTTTTGTTGTAAGATCTTCTCTTGGTTTCCAAATTTTATATTGCAAGGATTCATGTATCTTTCCACTGCAGTCTCCCCTTTTCAAACTCCACCTGTTGCTCATTGTCTCTTTCTTTGAATTCATCATCAACCTTCTTATCTCCTCTATCTCCCTATTTATCTTGTCCATGGGTTGGCTTCTCTCTTGCAGTCTTCTCTACTGCATCTCCTCTTCTTCATAAATATCCAACTTGAACTATTGGATGAGCCTACTCTAGGTTATTACTTCTTCTCCCAGGTCTTCCAATTCTTCACATAGATAAGAAAAATCCATGTTTTCTTCTCTCTCTCCTGCTGTAGGTTCCAATTTTGTAGTTGTCCTCTGTTCATCTCCCTTGCTACAATTTATGAGCAATTCCACTGAATTTTGTTCTTTCCTCCTCCTTATGTCTTTTGAAATGACAGAATCTGTTCGTTTTCTGTCATATTCCTTACAAGAAACATATTCATCCAACTTTTCTTCTAATCCCTCTCCAAGAGATACTATGATCCCCCCTACCATAAAAACATGGTTAAGGTCCTCTCTTCCCTCCAAACTTTGGGAAGATGTTTCTCCTTCTTCTTCCTCCATGATAATATATATTGGATGACTTCCTTCTCCTACACCTACAACACATGAAATATTAGATTTAAAAACATTTCACCCCATGGCCTCCTCCCTATATGCCTCCTGCATCACTTCCTCATGTACAACACATGCACTAACCTCTGTTGGGTTGCTTGGCAGAAATATACCAATTCCCCTAATGATTGTAATGCACCTCTAATCTTCCTCCTTGAGAGTTGAAGTATTTAACTTCCCATCATATTCATTGACATGGTATGCAACCCCATATGAATATTCATGATGATGAGGCGTATCTCCTACCACTTCCTCCTCTCCTATCAGCACTCCTTGCCGATATGAACTCTCCTCTGATTTATCGAGACTCTTATACATTCTAAAATCCTCTTTGCACACCTGGAAAATTGAATTTTCATTTATTCCCTCCTAGCATTCTAGGAGATATTCAACTGATCTCTTCTCATTTCCTTCCTAGCAATCTGTGAGATATTCAGTTAATCTCTCTTCCTCCTCATCGAGGATTTCTCTAATTTCTAGTTCACATATGTAAACCATATCCTCCTCTGTGTCACTAAGGTTTTCCACTTGCCTCTACCACCTCTTCAACATTTTCTTCTTCTTCCTGGAAATCAACTGCTAAATAGGCCACTTTACCTTCCCCTTCATGGGCCACTCATACCTCCAGCTTCCTTGTTGCATTATATGCCATTGCAACGTTAATCTGTTGAGATTCTCTCTAGTATCATTGATATATTTATCCATATCCTCTTTTCCCATCTGCTTGTGGTCTCCTCTCGAACCTTTTCTATGGCCTTCAGTAGCCATTTTCTCTTTTTTCACTTCTTCTCTTTGTCTGCTATCTGCAAATAGAATCCCACTCTTAAATCACTTAACGAAAACCCCCACCACTCATGGGGTTCACACGAACTCTCGGTCTAGGATCATTCACTTAAGGGAGATGACTTAGCTCTCAGGATCTTGTTGAACCCATGAAATACTCTACCACGGGCCTTTTCTCTTTTCCATGTGCACAAATTTTCATGCGCAAGGGTCTTATCATGTCAGTGGAGAAATCCACGTGACCTAGAGCCAAAATCGTAGGATAATCTCTTTAACCAACAGGAACTCTAGCACTTCAGAGCTCCGAGATTCAAGGGTTCTAACTACAACACACAATAATGCTCTAAAACACCAAATTCGTGAATAGCCAAATAAAGGTGGGCATCAATGACTCACAATACGTGCCTTGATCTATGTTTCACGAAAATTTTTTGGGACTCTAGGGTTCGGGAGTTTTTTGTGTCTAAATGTGCAACACCTTTGAATGCATGAAATCGGAACTAGAAAATCAGATGACTGACGTCTGCCTTCAATCGACTCCTTAAGATTATTTCAAACTCCAAGCTTCAGAGCTCTTCAGGATACAACACCTCAAATCCTCTGAATGAAGAACTGGCGAAGGGTTGGATCTACTCCATCCTTCGAGATTTCTCAAGCCAAAACACTTGACATATTCATTCTCCCATACTGTCGGATTCCTGAATCACTAGAAATCTTCTGAAACATGGCCCTGACACCAATGGTCAGAATCCTCTCTAGGCTTCAGAGCTTCGACAGTTTTTCACACTCTTGCAACAACACTTCAGGTTCACCGTATACCCAAACTTTTGAATAATTTTTTATCTTCCGAGACATGTCCCCTATCTACCAATGATCCAGATTAACTTCGAACTCCAGGAATTCAGGAAATTTGTCTCCTCCACAACACACACCCCAAAACTGTCAAATTTTTGAATTTCGAAGGACTCAAAAAGTTAACACCCACGCACCTTATATAGATCTAATGGTTGTGAAAAACTCAAGATTCTCCCGAACGGATCTCATCCACTCAACATTCAAACAAAATGAATCCTTTCTCCAAGGACCTTTTCTCACTATTCTTCCTAAGCTTTGTCACTCTAATTGATTCGAACCTTGGAACAGACCTTGCACTACTTCTGCGGAGCTTGAGACTTATAAAAAATATACTACTCACTCCTTATGCTCGCTCTCCTTGAGACTCTCTCAACACTTCACTAAGTGTTGTCCCTATGCACTCCTTGCATGGTTTTATACTTCGATATTTTTATACTCAAATGAGTATATGTTCATTCCTTTCACTCACTCTATGAAATTCATTGTATCTCTCCTGAGCTATCAAGTTTGTAAACGACTCTTCCTTCACACTGCTTGTGTGGCCACTGTGCACTCCTTGCACGAGGATTTCAGAAGAGAAACAATTGAAAATTATGCAACATCAAAGGTTCATTCATTCAACCATGAAATACACACATAGGAATATAAACACAGAAAATATATAACATAACATTACCCAAATAAATCAGAGATAAGCAAACTTGGACATGTGAAGTAAATCTCCTCTATTATATTCCTTCAGAAATTTTTTTACAAGAGTTCCCACAATTCTCATCTTCTCTCTTTCTCCACAGTAATCAAAATGATCTCAACAGCAAATACAATAATCTTCAACAACCTCTTTTGGGAATATATTACATAGATTTATACATGGACGGCTTCTCAAGCCTTCCTTCCAACTATTGTAGCACTTTCACATAATAATTAAAGCATTCTACCACTAAGATTATTACAAATAAATGAGCATTTACAATATAGATACAAGTCGATGCTCCAAATA
>JZKD02S0212260.1:0-22029 GCA_000966675.3 Picea glauca | reverse complement strand
AATTGAGATGTTTTGGCTTGTCTATCTTATTGCATATGGTTGAGGTATGTTCCATGGTTATCTCTTTCTGTTATTTGCTGCATACACACACATAAACACATCTAAAAGGTAGACCAACAAAGTGTTTGATGAAATACCTCACTCAGAAAAAGTTTAAAAAAGACACCAAAACAGTGATGATCCTTGCATAATGGCTTGGGATCATTACACACACCCAACATCTTGATGATTTACGGATCATCTTCCAACGGTGTCGGCAGTACAACATTCGATTGAACCCCCTCAAATGTGTGTTCTGCATCACTACAAGGCTCCTCCTCGGATTCATTGTTTCCCAAAGTGGTATTACCGTGGACCCCCTCAAAGTCCAAGCCATCACAAAAAATCCACCTCCCCGGAATTTACGTCAACTCCAGAGCCTACAAGGAAAAGCTAACTTTCTACGGCGTTTTGTCCCAAACTATGCCACTCGTGCACACAGTTTCCTTCGCTTACTAGGCCACAACATCCCATTTCACTAGGATGAACATGCCCAAAAAACATTTGACAATATTAAAATGGCGCTAGCTAACGCCCCTTTGATTAGTTCACCTGACTATAAGCGCGACTATATCCTCTACATATCAGCATCAGCTGTCTCAGTAGCAGGAGTTCTCGTACAAATCGGCAATGACGATCATGAGAATGTCATTTACTATGTTAGTAAAAACCTCTCTGAGCCAACCTTGAAGTACAAACACGAAGAGAAACTAGCCCTTGCAGTTTTCCTCGTAGTACAAAAAATGTGTCATTACATTCTGCTTCGCACGACTAAAGTCGTAGCAGATTCCAACCCTATGCAATACTTGCTCAGTCGTCGGAAAATTAATGGAAAATTTGCCCGATGGATCGTTATCCTTCAGGAGTACGATCTTGAATTCTCAACACCCAATAGGAAGAAATCTCTCGTCCTCGCCGAACTTCTCACGACCTTCCCCTCCGATACTATCAGTTCCCCCGTCAATACCGACTTCCCCGACGAACATCTCTTTTACATCACTTCAGATGATCCTTGGTACGGCGACCTCCTCGTCTACCTCTAAACCCAAAATTTCGGTAACCACCTCTCATGAGATGATCATCATCGTATTCGCCACCAGGCCCCTCGCTACCTCCTCCTCAAAGACATCTTATATCGGCGAGGGGTCAACACCATACTTCATCGATGCTTGACTATTGACGAGGCCGATAGAGTCTTGAACAACTTCCACAGCGGCGCATGTGGGGGCCATCTTTCGGGAATGTCCACTGCTCAGAAAATCATCCGAGCAGGTTATTTTTGGCCTACATTGTTTCACGATTGCATTCACGTCGTGAAACGATGCGAGAAATGTCAGCTTTAGGCCAACAAAGCATGAGCACCACTTGCTCTTATTCACCTAGTCATTACTGCCGACCCTTTTTGTAAATGGGGCATTGACTTCATGACTTGTAATCCCCCCTCCAGCAATGGCCACAAATACATTGTTGTCGCAGTCAATTACTTCACAAAATGGGCAGAAGCAATGCCCACCTTCAACAATACTACTGGCATCACAACGCTTTTTTTCTTTAACCACGTCATATCACGATTTGGCGTACCACTCCAACTAGTTTCCGATCACAGGAAACACTTCGAGAATGAGATTTTCGTTGAACTCTCAACTCAGTTAGGATTGTCCCAAAAGTTTGCCTCACCATATTACCCTCAGTCTAATGGACAGGTCGAAGCAGTTAACAAGGTCCTCAAGACCATGTTACAGCGCATGGTTAATAAACATAAGACCAATTGGCATCATATGTTGTTTTCCATGCTATGGGCTTACTGTATGGTTGTGAAAACAGCCACTGGTTTCACACCATTTCATCTAGTCCATGGGGTTGAATCCACTCTTCCCATCAAGTGTGAAATTCCAACCTTATGCACCACAATTGAGATATTACCCGACACTGATCCAATGGAGCAGCGCTTACTGAACTTAGATTCCCTGGATGAAGATCGTCTATATTCATTACAGAACAATGAGGTAGATACAAAATGATCAAAGGCCACCTTTGACCGCCATGTCAACCTTCGCTCATTTCACGAAGGCGACCTTTTTCTTGCTTACGATATCACTCATGATACCTTTGGCCATGGAAAATTCGAGTCATTATGGCATGGCCCCTACATTATCCAACATTGCCTCACCAAAGGCGCATACATCCTGGCCTCTCCTGAAGGCCTCTCTCTGAAAGAACCTATCAACAGTTTATACTTAAAGAAATTTTATGCCTAAGCGTAGCAATTCTACTTTAGGTTGTTTCTTTTATAGTGTTTTTAATCTTTTTTCCATCCCTCACGTCTAAACTATCATTTGTGCTATTGATAGATGCTTCCTCCACCGGCCTACCACATTGGTTATGCCGACGGCGCCAGCCGTTGGACACAAAATCTTGCTTCGGCAGCTCGATCCCTCTATACCCCCTCACATGAAATGCTCCATTCGAGCGACATATGTTTGGGTTCAACCACCAACAACCAAGCCGAATACACTGTCGTCATTGGCCTCCTCGCCGATGCCCAACATCATCATATTTGTCACCTTAGCGTCTTTCTCGACTCTCAACTAGTCGTTCTCCAACTCAACAATGTGTACCGCGTCCGCGATCCTTTCCTCTTTCACAAATACCTGCAGGTTAGACGTTTATCTCAACATTTTGATTTCATTACATTTACACGTATTCCAAGACAATTGAATCAAATTAAATATAACTTAGCTAACATTGTGTTAGACTGACATATATCACATCAAGATACCTCTACACATACATAAAAATATCAAAAACCTGTCACAACATATATATAGATTAGACATCATCAAACATTAAAAAACACATGTAAACATCAAATAGACCCGAAAATGTATACTCATATATATATATATAAATTGGTCACCAGTTCCATCAAAATGTTTACATACAAAACATCATATACAGAATCCATAGGCCAGTACATCACCTCGGTACAAAATGGGCTCACCAGCCTATATACAAAAATACAAAAATATATAGAGCACCACTCAAGGTGCCTCTAGAGCACCACCTCCTACCCCTCCCTCGGGCGGTGGTCCCCCACCCACTACTGGTCCCTCTGGACCGGGCAGTAACCGTCTAGTCATAGAAGCACCTGCTACTGTTTCTCATCGTACCACGGCCCGCCACGGCGATGGAACCCCCACACACTGCTCCAGGATGCCCTCATACTGGATACACGACCACATGCCCTTAGGCACGCCCTGTAGCACTGCTTCCAGGCGGTGGTGAATATCCTCAAAATCTGCTACGGCATCCGTCGGAGGAGCATGCAATGGCCCGACACCTAGGTCATCAAACCGACATCTCCTCATTTCTCTCTCAACCTTAGCTGGTCTCGCCTCGATATCCTTGTGCCAATGTCTCTCTCCTACCCGCGGCCCTCCCCACGACGGTCTCCCCAGCTCCTGGCGAGCCGACACCCTTAGCAACTCAACCTCGCACCCACGAGGTGCCACATCTTCACATACACACAACCAAAAGATAGTATCAGCATCTGAAAAAATACATTTCAAAACTCATAAACGTACCTCGATGATAAAACACCTCCCTTGGAGGCAACACCATGTCCGGATCACCCCAGAAGTCAACACCAGCATATGCGTACTGCAAAATCACATGCAGCATCTACCGCCACACCTGCACCGCCTCAGCCATAAAGAAGTGGCTGCCCTTTCCACCACCATGATGAACCAAAATAGTCGACCACCACCTCAATCGTGGCTCTCACGCCCCAAGAGCACCCAATAAAATCCTAGAGCGCAACATAGGCACCCTCTCCAAGAACTATGCCACTAGGATGGACCCAAAGGCAAAGTCCCCTATATTAGTGGACCGACAATAGTCCATCTACCCTACCATCCTGGCATGCAACGTAAGCCCCCAGGCAAAGTGCTCACCGGCTAGTACCCTCTCCATAATACTCAGCTGACCACCACTGATCCGCTGAGTTGCGAGGGACCCATAAACCCTCACAATCATCACTGCTATACAACGATGCGCTAGAGCATCCATCGCCCTGATGCTCACAACGGAGCCTGACATAAAGTTCACCCTGGAATAGTACCTCTGACCCACTATCACTAATGCCACGTCCGCAGGTAACACCGGCTCCGCCGATAAGGGCGTTCCCTGAAACGGGAGCCCAGTAAAAAAATATATATCCTCCACTGCAGTGAAGGCAATCTTCTCTCCCCACACCATAAAACAATGCAGGTTCGGACTCCACATCTGGATAAGGAACTGTAGGAGATACTTCTGCGCCCATATCAACGGGCACTCAAAGAACTTCAACAGCCCACAGGCTGCCAAAGTAGCACGAACCCCCGACTCCTCAATCGCCACAGCATCCCTCAGCTGGGACCAATCCCGCTCTTTCCAACCGACCGACATCGTGCAAAATGATCACCTACAACCATGTAAAATAGTCCTAGTTCAGCCATCTTGACCATAAAAAACATTAAACAGATAAGTTTTACACCCGTCAACCTTGCCCCCAAGGTGCGGTTGTTTAACCCACAGGCGCACACACATGCGCGCCTGTTCACCCCATAGGCACGCACATATGCACGCCTGTTCACCCCACAGGCATGTCTATCCATCCCACAGGCATGCATGTGTGGCATCCTGCTCACCCTATAGGGGTGCCTCCATGCACCCATGTCACAAAAACAGGCACGCATCACAGAACGTTTGTCCACCGCATAGCCACGCATCCATGTGTGGTTGTGTAGCAAACAGGCGCGCACATCATGCGCGCCTTTGTCCCCCTTACAGGTGCCCCCATGCATGGCTATCCAGATGGCAGGCGCACACTTGTGCACGCCTATTTATAGATTTCCTGCACACTTGGGGGCCCACACCCATAACACCCCCTGTACGGCCCTCTGTACAGGCCCTACCCAGAAATGAAAAACCTAATTCTATGCAGGATGATCAGACTAATAACCTGAAGCTCGCTAATCCTGAATCGACTGCCTCGCTCTCCCGAAATCTCCAAATCTCCTCTGAATACCTCTCATCCAATCACTCTGGCAGCAAGTACAAATGAGGTGGCATTGTGGGCCCTACAGCTATATATAGGCCTTTCCGCCAAACTTCCAATCACCATTCCGGGAGCTTCGGGTGTTTGTTCTTCGATCCATCTTTAGCCATGGGATCAACATCCCGTCATCTACATCAAGATAGTCCTCGRGCCACTTTTCATACTTAGCCCTCGGGGCACCATTTTTTCATACCCCATCTAGGTACGCATGTTCATCTTCAAAATTATCAAATACATGCTCGTATATTCGATTCTCTTYAGATATTGTTCACGTCAGGTATTTGGTTTTCATGTGTGTAGGTACTTGGTCATCATACATCAACGCAACCCCTTCAGGTATATAATCAACACTGGCATGTAATCATTCCCTCTAAATCTCAATTGCATCTCCAGTCACACCCTCTGACATTTGCCTATAGGATCTTCATCTCCAGCTCTGCAGTACCGACACCTCCATTTGCATCTTTGGTATTGTCACCCGGTATCACTCTTACCCACATGAGTTGTCCCATTCATAGCACCCTTTTGTGCCTTTGACACTCATGTTGTTTTTCAAACCCTTTAGGGATGGGAGTCCTAATAGTCTTACATCATGTCGCGAATCAACCACATACTCCTTCTCCTCATTTTGCTAGCTTTCCCACTGGACTCCCAGATTATCTCTTCAAGGTTCTATTTTTTTACTGCACCTCCGCAGTATCATGAACCCTCCATTTCATCCACAATCAGTTTGCCCCTCTGCAAATTTCCCTTCATTTCACCTACCTCATACAGAAATCCACCCATGGGGCCCCCACCCTCCATCAGTTCTCCAAGAAAATTGCGCCCTACCCAAGACAACCATATTACATCGGGGCACCTGTTTCTGTATTTGTACACTCATCCCAAATTATTCTTTATTTATTGTACAAAAGCCTTTCTTTCCATAATTTCCATACCTTTCTGTCGTCTCCTTTGATGACCTTCTTCTGGCCAATGCAACCCATGTCTCCCTTGGATGGGGAACTCTTTATCATCTACCATTATTCACATCATCCATATACTCCGAGTATCCCACAGGCCACTTACCTCTGCCCTCTGATTTTGTTCACTTTGTCCCACCTCTGGCACAGCTTATCCCACATCTTGTTGTCCCCCTGACACTCGACCTAGTTGCACGGTTGTGGCCACTTATACTTCGCATATACCCCCAACCAAGGGTAGTATTGAGTCTTCATACATATTGACCTCGACCATGTACCTCTTCCAGTTCCTAACCTCACATAATAGATTTCACGAAGCCCTTTTCTTCTGGGAGTCGCGTCCCCCTTTTGTCGACATCAACACAGTTTTCCATAAGGGCAACAGTATCTTGACTCTCATTACCTTTCCAATGAGAGATCTCGAACGGCACAGGGAGAACCACAATTTCTCCCTGTTGTCGTTGACCCTCATAACATTCAACTTCAACACTTTATCATGTTACTATGGGTCTTACTTTGTGACTATTGCAGTTATTTCTTATATTTTCCAAAGACCTTTGAACTTGGCTGGGCTATCAATGCCTACAACATCCGTGATATTTTTTACAGATATCACTGCCTACTGGTCAGAGTATGTTCCTCTGTAGAATTGTCTTCTGCCTTTACCACGACTGCCCCGAGGGCACTACAATTGTCTACATCAACACATCATTCCTTTTTTGAGCTACATGACACGAGCATGGGGCATGCCCGCCTCGTTTGTACACAGTTTATTTTTTACACACCTTATGGAAGGTTGGGATCTACAGTTTCCCTTCTCCCTCCAACAGGTAACTCTTGACAATCCCAATATCGCTCTCTCTTACAACGACACTCTGAGTAGAAGAAACATTGATGGATTTCAGCTATACGTATGCTCCTAACCTCATCCATCAAGGGGCATCTGTTATCACTGAAATTTCATCCGCAAATGGTTACAAGAATTCAGCATCGCCAAACTTTTATGAGGTCACCCATGGACCAAAATTACCCCAAAATCATTTCCAAAGGGTCAAAAACTATGCAACCAATGCTAAAATTAAAGTGCGCTATGACTACACAAGGCACGCGTGCACATGCACAAAACAAAAATGCAGGAAAAATGCACATGCACCCGATGCGCGATTGTGGTCGCAAAAAGCCGCGAACTTGTAAGAACGATGTATTTATTAGAGTGGTCAGCCTCCCACCCAGTTCTGGTTCAACTTCCAAGTTGATTTGACACTCAAATCTGGACTAAATCTGACTGGGTGGCTGGTCAAAGACTTAGAAATTCTCTAATTAGCCTCTTTACACACTACAAGCTGGTTGCACAATATTTCAAAGAGATGCTATAAAAAGACCATGGATGCACTTCATTTTTCGATGCACTTCATTTTTCAAGGAATTTCATAGCAAAGTTATGCTGCCACTATTCTCTTGAGTAATCATCTATTCTTATCAAGAGTATACTAGCATCATTGCATTGGACAATCCATCTCACCCCTTGAGTGGATTAGCAAGGAATTCTTTCACCATTTTCATTTTCAAAGTTGTAAGAAGAGCTTATTTGTGGGGGTCCAAGAGCCCTCCCTTGGAGGAAGAAGGGACTCATAGTCCTCTTTCTTTTTGGTGTTTTCTTTCACTAATATCAACCTTACCATTGGTGACATGGGTCTTATTGTTTCTTTTGTCCTTATGTCCCTATGTTCATTAGTTTAGTTGTTATTTTATTTCTTAGTTTAATTCTTAGTTGTTCTTTTACATTTCTTTCTCTAACCCTTTTCCTTACAGCTGTCCTGCTTAGCAAACCCAACTAAGTTTGCAAGCACCTCTATTCTGCTCACTAAGGTGATGAAAGAGGTGCAACACCATGTGTGGCCTTACCGTCACTCGACATGTGGATCCCCACGTACTCTCGATGTAATACCCACATTCCCTCGATCGAACAGTCAAGAGGGGTCCTATAGGATCCATATATCCATGGTCCACGTTACTTCACTACTTCGTTGTTTGTGAGTTTTGGCGTTACTAAGCCTCTATTCTCCCAAAGCGGTCAATGTTGGGTTGACTACCTCATAGATCTTGATGGTTGGGATGGCTCCTAGGAATCCTTAGATCTAAGGCCTAGATCAACTTTGGGACTTTGGGACTTTGGGGATTTTACCTCCCTTACGATGAACTCGCTCAATTCGCCGAACCTGTTAAGTCCGACGGACTCAAGAGGTTAACTCCCGCACTCTTTCCCATATCCAATGATCACCATAGACCTTGTCTCTTCCCGAACAGATCTCATCCGTTCATCTTCCAAACAAAGGAACCTTCCCTTTCGATACTTCAATATCGTTATTCTTTCTGAGCTCTGTTAGTTATAAAAGGCTTAAGAGCTTTGTGCTCTTTCTCCTGAACTTCACACTTAGAAGGGTATTTTGCACACCCCTTGTTCTCCTTCATAAAGTCTATAACTTAAGGAATTCTCAGTCTCTTCCCTTCTTATAGAGACTCTATGCATATCTGCACTACCTCTCCTGACCTTAATAGACTTCGTCCTTCTGGAGACGAAGGGCGACTGGGAGTGTCGACGTGCACCTGTGAAAACTGTGCCCAAGCTTGAAGAACTCATAGTCCACTTATTTTAACTTAAGCCACCATAGGGCTCGACATTTTAAGTGTACAAATCAGACAATTCCATACTTTCTTGAATACACAATTTAAAAAAGTATAAAGAGAGACAGTATAACCATTAAGCAAACATGTGCATCCCTGATTCATTCACATGATATCTAACTTTATTGCATAGTTACAGCTCAATTACACAAGGTATGAGAATACTTATCTATTACAGGTTGCAACCAACTAACTAACTGTGGGTGTGTGCCTTTCCACCCAACCATAGGCTCAAAGGAATTCATTCTTAGCAATCTTCCACCCCCTTTCCAAGCCATGATATCACTAGAGAGGCCTTTTCTCTATCACGGTATCCCTGCGAGTTTTATCAAATGCTTCCTCAACATCAAGCTCGCATTCAGGTCCTTAAGGTCGTGTTCTTTGCACTTCCTTTTGGTTCACGCATCTCCTTCCGAGCTTGCGCTCTCCTCTCATGTCTCTTCTCTTGTCGTCTATGTGTATCTTACCTTCATTCTTTCGGAAGGTTCCCGACCTATCCTGTTCCTTCTGTCAGAAGGAAGCTCGGGTCTACAGGTCTTTGTGGTACTTCAGGCTAACAACCCATGTTTCCATTCATGGGGGTGGTTGATTATTCAATCACCAGTCCTTTCCTTCATTAACCAATTCTTTCGTCTAGAGATATCATGGCTTGTACTTCAAGGCTTCACCCCCCAACAGTCAGTTATAGGAAATTTAACAATAATACATTTATATCATCCACATGTCTTATCTTGGTAATCCTATTTTATGATTAATTACAAGTTGGGGGAAACAAGGGTGTTACAGATTCCATTTTTGTAAATAGCATAAGAAAGAACTATGTTTAACACGTATTTGTAAACAATAATCTTCTTGTCTTCACATTCCAAACAATGACCTAAAAGAGATAATAACCTTGTGTGTGAGGCCCTCCCAAATATATCTAACTCTGCAAGATATTTGTCTCTTCTAAATGATTTTAAATCAATCCTTTTTACAACAATAGGAACACTACCTTCCAACAACCCTCGATAAAGATATTTTGAGTGGCCACTGTTTATGATATTAGAAACATTAAAATTTTTCATGGCCTAAACAATTTCTCATAAAACAAATATTCTTCAAGGTTTGAGAAGGTAACTAGAATTCCAACTACTAATTGGGCTCCAAGTCTATGAGTTGAATAATTTACATCTCTTTCTATGTGTCCACAACAACCCTTCTCTCATGTTAAAGGACGGGGGAAAAAACACTATCACAAGTAGGATGAGGCTCAAGACACCAAATATGGCTCCTAATTTTGGTCCCATATGTGTGTTTTTTCAAATAGTGGTATTAAATGGAGATGGAGGAGAGAGATTTGGAGGAATGTAGATGAAGGAGAGGGATTTGGAGGACTAGTAGCCCCAAACCTAACAAAAAATAAGTATGGGTCTAAAATGGAGATGGAGGAGAGGGATTTGGAGGACAGGTAGCCCCAAACCTAACAAAAGATAAATAGGGGTCTCAAATGGAGATGGAGGAGAGGGATTTGGAAGAATGGATATGGAGGATATGGATTTGGAGGACTTGTGTCCCAAATCCTAACAAAAAATAAACCCTTTTTTTCAATTGAAAAGCATCAACTGCTTTGTTACTCCCTATTGTTACGACAAGGTTGAAGAAAAAAACAAACTCCCCTTTATCGGGGAAGGAATGAGACAGAGACACATAACATTGTCAAATAAGAGATCTTAGTACATGACAACTTCATTTACATGTGCATGATGGCACTCTCGTGCATGCAAATAAAATTAAAACCAATTCTATGAAGAAGACGTGGGGAATGAAGTACAATTCTTGGATGGAAGCATAAAGTGACTTAATCAAATGTCATTGTTTGATGCTCCATAATATAATTTAATTATGCATCATTGTGCATAAAGGATTGATATGAATTGAATATAACACTCTAAATGTCACAAGGACAAGGCATAAACCTGTTAAATCTCATGTAAATGATAATTCTAGAATTTGATTGGTCACTTTGAATATTGCATTGACAACACTGCACAAACGATTCACATGCTTTGAGTTGGAGCATTTTTTTGTTTCTAATATTTGTCATCTAGCGAGGCCAACGGGAGATTCGTCATCGCCTGTAACCCCTTTCATATCACTTACGGTTCTCTCCTTTTCTAGTCGCTCTCTCTCTCTCTCACAGAACAATAACCAGTCCGAAGGGTTTGAGAGTTAATTTCCTTGTGATAATATCAATTTCCTGGTTTCGGTTGTCCGAACCAGCTTTGAAATGTGAAGAATTGTACCAATATTGAGATCTTTGTGTATGGCTCGTTCCAAAGCTAGAAGTACTCATATTGAGCTCCCAGAATGTCGATAGCTGCAGAAAAAAGGGCGAGATGTGATTTGGTGCAGTGGTTTGAATTCGGGAGTTAAAAATAAGTAAAATTTTGTTTATATTGGATGAACCTAAGATATCTTTTAGCCAATTGACTCCATCGAAGGTAGAGTGAAATGGCCACAGACGGAAATAATGTTTGGTGAAGCGGACACAAGAATCTCCAGAGTGTGCGAAACCTGAAGCTACAAGTGTAATTTAATTATTCTTTGTTTTTCAGGGAGGCCACAACCCTGCCCCGTGATAGAAGATTATATAGCTTTTCTATTTGGCAGGGTCAAAACCGTTTGGGGTAATTTTTAGTCTAGTTATATCCTGTGATCAAATTTGGTCATTTATCTTGGTCTTTTTTAGTTTAGTTCTTATCTGGTGACTAGAGTGATAATTTATATTGGTCTTTTTTAGTTAGCTCACTTAAAATTGATCAAATTTGGTCATTTATCCCTTGAAAAAACTGTGGTGACCAAAGTTTTTGGTCTCTGGTCACTTATTTCTCATTTTGTACTAGTGAATTGTTACATGATACAATTCTGCAAAGAAACCTAAGACTGCAGCCAAGAAGGAATTGAAGAAGAACAACAAAAGAGCAATGGATTTCATCAGGGAAGGATTACATGATTTATAAAGGACAAGGTGAGAAAATTTCATTAGCTAAAGAACTATGGGTCAAGCTACATAATATATATTCTTCTCCCACCACAGAGTCAGAGATTGCTAAATAATATGCAGGTACAAAACACGAGGTAATATGCTCATTATGTCAAACAGATTCAGATTCAGAAGAGTGTGTAGTCAACATAAGTGGGTTCTTTTGCTTTACTTGTAAAGAACACAAACATATTGAAATTGAATTCCCTTATTTGAAGATTGAAAGTGATGAGACAAAAAATCCCAATGAAATATAAGACAATCCTGAGATTGAAAATGAAAATAATCATGAAGTAGAATTCATTCAATGAGAAAGAGAACTTGAAGATGAAATAATCTCATTGAATATCCAACTTGAAGAAGCAAAAAGAATAGAAGAAGTCATGAAGATTCAAATGATGAAGAGAGAAGAAGAGATTGAGAAGCTTAAAAAATAAGTTGTCGCATTGAGAGTTAAAATCATCAAGATCAGTCAAAATATTGAAGAGAGAGAAACATCCACATCATCCATAGAGAATGTTGAAGAGAAGCCATCCAAGTTGCTAGAAAAGAAGAATGAAGAAAAGAGTAAGAGTCATGCAGAAGTACTAAAAGGAAGGAATCATAGTAAGCAAGAATCAAAGAAGAATGAATATAACAGAGAAACATCTTCAACAAGACCTACCACATTCATGCAACAAAGAAGATTCAACCATAATGAAGGGATCCACATAAGAGAACAATATGATCATCCAAGGACTACACCAGAAAGAAGATCATTCACTCCCAGGTATGTAAATTTTTTTTATGGTCATAGTTTTTATTGTACTAACTTTGGACATAAGGTTGTAGATTGCAGGGATTATCAAAGAAATGTTCAAGCAATAAATTCTTATGTGACCCCACATAACAAATTCCATAACTATGGACACATAGCTCGTGATTGTATAAGCATGATCAATACTTCCATAAAAGAGAACATTGATATTAGATATAAGAAAGTATGGAAAATAAAACAAGAAGAATAGGTGAATAAAGACCAAGTCCCAGAGATTGCAGGATCAACAATAGTACGAGATGAAGACAAATATACAGGGAAAAAGGAAATTGTCAAATACGGGAAGGTTTGGAGAAGAAATGAAAAACCATAAGAATAGGTGAATAACGAACAAGCTCAAGAGATTGTACTTTCAGGAATTGCAATGCAAAATCAATCTACAGGCAGAAAGAAAGAAGTCAGAGTTCAGAGAGATGATGAGTCTACAGACAAGGAGGAAGATTACTCTACATCATAGAGGGTATTTTTCTGATCCATCTGGCTTGGAGACTCCCAGTAAATATGTTTGTTGAACAGGGGGATTCCATGCAGTAGACACTACATATCAGAGAACCATCTTTCGAGTAGTATGAAGTGTTTACAGAGACATATTCAGAGTAATCAAGTATCAGATTCAAGAGAAGTCTTCATAATAGTACAATGACAGATGGGTCAACATTGTGGACAGTTGAATATCATAGTTATGGATAGTGTGTGTCACATGGACAGAGATGGATTCATGAGATTCTTAGCAGGTATAGAAAGAATGGGTCATAGAAGATGAATAGAAGTGTATTTACAATTGGAATCAGTGGAATTAGTTGTTCATAGAAAGCCAAGCAGTGAAAGGCACAATAGAATAGGGAAAGAGAAACCGTCAATAGAAGCTATATCATCATAAGGACTTTGTTGAACAGAATGGTTAAGTGAACATGACAAGTAAATGAAGAAATCAAATTTCAAATGTTTTGTATATATGTCAGTGGAATTCAAGAGGAAGCACCAATGGACAAAAACTCCAAAAGGAAAGAGGTACATGAAGACATATATTTTATCTACACAACATCTTGCAGAGAAGTCAAGGGGAGAGAGATGGTGAAAGAAGAGATCAAAAGAGTGAATATAGGGGGATCATCCCCAAGGAAGAGTTTAGACAGGGAGAACAGTCCCAAAGAGAGTTACCATTTGTCAAAGGGGGAGAGAAAGAGTAACCAGAGGCATATAAATGCAGAGAAAGTTCAGAGGCATGAAGACAGGGGGAGAAGCCCCAATGACAGTTTAGCAAAGGGAAGTAGTCCCAAAGGGAGATACCCTTTTCCATTGATGTCAAAGGGGGAGAGATAGAAATATTTATGAGGAGCGATGGTCACACGGAGAGCATGAGAATTGGAGCATCACTGTTTTCATCAATGTTGGTGTTTCCATCAATGCCAAAGAGGGATATTGTTGGACAGTGGGTTTGAATAGTTTCTTATCATTGATGTCAACCCTTAGATATTGATTTTAACCCTTGGAGAGGTCCAGAGATGTTGGAAAATTGAATGATAGAGATTTACGGTGAGTTAGTTGGGTGCATTTGATGTAGTCTACATGTAGCCCCAAAGGTATGGTTAAGGAACCTAATTTTGTATGAGGAATAACGACATGAAGATCAATGAATTTTCGGAAAGACTATCATATATGGATAGTACACATCATGTCATTTCCAGTGATATGTGGTACATCACATGGTTTATCATGGTTAGTGATATATGGCCTTGTGAGGTTGGAGGACCCTCAAGAATATTCTAGAAGCCCCTAGAAGGTCAACAAGAAGTCAATTATTCTAGAAGATCCTAGAATATTCTTGAGGGTCCTCCAACTTCACAAGGCCATATCTCACTAACCATGAGGAACCCCTTGATGTACCACATATCATCGGAAATGACATGACGTGTACTATCCACATATGATAGTCTTACCTGAAAATTCATTGATCCTCATGTCGTTATTCTTCATACAAACTCAGGTTCCTTTACCACACATCTAGGGATACATGTAGACTACATCAAATTCACCCAACTAACTCACCATCATTTTGATCATACAACTGTCCAACATCTCCGAACCTCTCCAAGGGTTGACATCAATCTCTAAGGGTTAACATCAATGAAAACCAACTATCCAAACCAGTTGTCCAACATGTAACTCATCAATCTATTGAGCTTCACACTCTACAATATTCCTTGAATCAAAACTCGTTTTATTCATAACTTGGAAAGATGAGCATGTTTGAGTCATGTTTGAATATATTTTTATTTGGTCTCTCTTATTCATGAGCTTGTCGATTTCATTTTCTACAATACATGTTTAGTTATTTTGACATAAAACCTGTCTAGTAGAGAGAGAAGTTGTTCACTCATCAACATTTAATTTTCTCAATATTCTTTGTGATGTGTAATCTCAAGGAAGTGAAATTCATAATTTTTTCTGCTTGGAACACTCTTGGGAATTTATGATATCAGTTTCATGGATTTTCCCATCATGCCAAACTTCAACTCATTAGAAATCAGGGTTTATCCATTTCATTCATTTATGATTTCTAATCATATATTTCATTTATGATGGGGGAATCAATCCATATAGGTTGTGATATGAGATTACTTGAACCTTTCCTGAGTGTCTTAATTACTCTCATTTACATTGTGATTCCCTCTTTACTCTCATAAGGTTGAAGATAATCATATGAATGTTTCACATTATTATCATTAATGATTAGAGGAAATACAAACCTTAGCTTGCAAGGATGATGATTTTGAATTAGATTTATATTTATCTTGTAAGCATGACATATGTTTGTTGATGGATAGGTATCTTCAGAGCATGGATGGAATTAAAGTTTTATGGTTCTAATTGTTATTTATGATTTCAAGAACAAGATGATGTGTCCATGGATCCAAATCTTACAACCATCAACGACACTAAGTATCATGTTGAAGGGAATGTTATGGGAAAGCACATAATTCTTATTTCTCAAGAAGAAGGATATGAGATTTGGCTAAATCAACGAAATATGAACACTTGAATGACTACACTGGCATTATGTATTTACATGAGTTTTATAACAACCAATATAGTTCAAGTTTAGAGTAGCGTAGTAGGATTTTCTTAGGATTAGTTTTAATATTGGTCTTTATTTTTATTTTTAATATATTTTCATTATAATAAGTTAGTCATTTAGAGGAAGAGCTTTTCCCAAATTTTCTGATAGCTTATAATAACATTCTCTTTTGTTATGCAGGTTAGGAAATGGCTTGTGTGACCAACAACTCAGGATTTTATGAAAGAAACTTAGGGAAGTGTTAATATAAACTTGGTTGCTCAGATTCCTTTGCAAAATTTTTAATTAATCAACCAAGATTGTCACCAACTCAAAAACTAATCAGAAATATAGTCTCATTCATGTATTTCCATGTTGGTTTCTGATCTAGTTGATATTTGAAGCCATTTTCATGATTATTTTTTCTGACCTCCATAATTGTAATATCTCATCTTCACCTCATCGGATTGAATCATTTAAACCTATATAATTAATAATATATTTTATGGAAAAGAGAAATTGATGTTTTGGTGAAGAATATCAAATGAAATTTCTGTTGTTGAAACAAATATTATTTTCAAGTGTGTAAAGGACTTGCTCATGTCAAGACATATTGAGAGCTTATGGGTTTGTGGAATGTTTCATGTAATTGAATTTTTGAAAATCAGTTTTGACTTAAATTCTTTGTTAACCCACTTTGTTAGGTCCCTGAAATATTTCTTGTGTTCACTAAATAGCAATTGGATTAGAGGATTGTGTTGTGGATTTTTTCGCTAGATTGTCAATTCTCATAATCTTGCTTGTTCTTCATTTAAAATATTTACCCTGGGAATATTTTTATTAGGCTTAATGTTGAATGGTTAACTTTTCTTGACTGTTTATTTCCATTTTCTTACATTCCAAGTTTTCATTGAAAACGCTTTCGTTAATGATGATCATGAGGTGTCCCATGTGTTGACGATAAAAATCGCAATGAGGATTTGGCCCGCAAAGTATTGCTAAAAGCCTATTATTATAAGCTAATGATACACATATAATACTAGTAGGTGGGACCCCCTTGTAGATTGGAGGATCATATAAGTTTCTTATTTGATATTTATGTTGTTGTTCGACACTGCTAATAGGGTCCTACATGATGATGATGAAATACTGGTTCTATTTGCGACAAATAGCATATGGGTAATGCATGCTATGTGTGGGTTTCATTACTCTAAATTATTAATTCCATGTCATGATGGAGTATGTGAATTGTTATTATAATGCTATTGGCGCCATGATATATTACATGTTACACCTTCACAAAAACAAATGTTAGTCATGATAAGAAATAAAAGCAATATGAGAAAAAAAATTCCAAGAAAGAGGATTTATCTTATACTATGCTATGCTACATTATATGAAAATGAAATTAAAAGGATTATTGTTAGTCCTAGATAACAAAGTTAGTGGCTATATGATGTATTGAGTTATATGAATGCACATTCAATATGTGTTATGGTTTTGGACATTGGTTAGTATGGATAAGGTGGCGCACTTGGCAAGTAATGGATGTTAATTTCGATGCATGGATTAATTGATGGTTGGATGGCGTGAACTAAGTAATTGAATGAGTGGAGGATGGAATCAATATGCATTTACTACACGTCACTCCATACCTCTCCCACTGTCCGTCACCCTAGCTTGGCTATTGTTCAATTGTTTTTTGTTGCGGTTAAGCTCTAATTTTCAGGCAAGGAAAGAATTGCTCGACCAAGCTCGTGTTTTTAAGGATTTTTGGTTACATGTATGTCTTTTCCGTCATCCATGAACTTTCTCTAGTTATGAAATAGATATTGGCTCGGTGATGTATTGGTCTGTTCTTTTCTTGAGACTAGCAACTATGTAAACTTGTGACATTTCTCTAGAATGGTTGGTTGTGTGTATTCATTGTAAATGAAAAAAATGGATAGTTGAAGTCACGATTTTATTGATAATTATGTGTGGTGGAATCCATGAAGTTTCTATGTTGTATTATGAGTTTTGGTTGAAGGGTTTCATTTGGTCTAGACTTATTGGTTGTCTCCACACAGTTCTTTTAAACTTACTAGTCGTATTTGGTGTTATGGGGTTGTTCTGTTTGATTTTGAACCACCTTGGGTCACTTCATATCGTTTTCAGCTGGTAGTGGGATCATTATGTTGTTAGTGTCTGCACAGTGAGATATGATGGCTATTATGCCAAGAGGCTCACTTTATGGGTTGGTTGTTATTTCATGGATCTTCTTTTATATCAAAATTATTGTTTTTTGGGGGGAAAACCGCGAGGGTTATGCCCTGCGTGTTCTCAGTGTTATTATTGGCCAGTGAGGAACCTCTGCTCCTCTATTCATAATCTCTCCTTCCTGGTGTGAACCGTCACCCATCTTGAAAACAAATGGTTATGTGGCCTGTGTGTCCACCGTGTTGTCTCGAAGGGTTCTCCTCTGTAGTTGGTGTGGTTGACTCCAGTCTCCCTGTATTGGTTCCACCGAGTGAACCCTTGATTACTCAGAGCCCACCCTTGATTATTTTAAGTCCGATTTTGATAAATGAACCAGTTATTTTTGGTCAGGCACATGGTTGACTGTTATGAGTTGGTGGAGTATCGTCGAAAGTGGTTGATTATTGGTTGTCTCTGTTAATAGTGTTGACAATGGTTTTTATGATTGGTGTATAATCATTTTATTCTTTTATTATGGCAATTGATTCGATAGTTCAACATGATTTAAATTGGTTGATTTGATAAATGGAATTGGGCATACAGTTTTTGTCTCCTTGTATTGGATTGATAACTCAACACCGTTTGATGTTTTGATTCAGAGCAATTAAACATGTACAGTCACATAAATGCTCTTGCGTTTTGAATGGTATGTGTGTTCCTACAACATCGTATAAGTTGAAATGATGGTTTTTGTTACTATGTGTTTAAATTGGCAATCAGGATTATTGCAATTTGAAATATTTTTTATTGTGTTTTGGATGTCCACTGTGCATGTTTGATGGATATCGTGCACTATATCGGTGATTGCAACATCAGAGATGGGCATGGGTTCTATAATAGTATGGTTTCATTGCAATTTAATTGTTAAATTGAATTGAGGAATGGAATCAGGCATGATTTTAAAAGAACTTGTGTCTGTGTTTGATTTGAATGATTAATTTATGACAATGGTTTATGGTTTGGATGCTAAACAGAGTCAATACAAATGACTGTGTGTTCATTGGAATTGTGTTAAATGTTAAAAAGAAGAAGTGAGAGGAAATAGAATTCTTGTATAGGTTTTTTTGGAAGGAATATTATTTTGAGTATGATGACACTGTGATTAATTGAAAGTGTTAAGGATTTAAATGTGAACAGTGAGCAAGTTTAACACACAATAATGGTTAAATTATACATAGAAATTGTTTAATTGAACACAATAACTATTTGGTTAGTGTTGGATCGTTTGCATTGAATACATAATTGTTTTATGGATTACTTAATTGATTTTGTGAGCAGTATCTTCTTTCTTCCCCTACCATTATTTCACTTTTCACTAATTACAATCCCCTCACCTTCCCATTTTCATTACTCACTACCTGTTCCTAAAATTTAATCACAATTAAGAGGAACTTTGTATTATGATAGTCTAAGATGTATTACAGTGATATGTTCTTTGGTTTACATTATAGTAAATTGTATGTTGTCTATGAGCAGTAATCGTGATCTTTTCCCCCTCATTTTAACATTTTTCGCTCAATACAACCCCTCGCATATCCAAAAACCTTTGTTCACTCCCTGCTCATTGACAATGATTAAACAATGTATCGATTGGATTGCATGAGTCTGATATGTTGCTGAGCCAAAATTTATTTCATATTTTAAAACGAGTTGTCATGTATGGTTGTTAAAAAAACTATTTGCTAATAAATCATGCATACATGAATGAGCATTTTTAGCCGAGGTAGCCATGGGAGAGGTAATTGGAACAGGGGCCCTAGAAGGCCAAGATTCTCCATTCACTTTGATGTTGACTCACAAGAGTTAGGCCAGCTATTTCAAGCTAGGTTTTTTTATTGGATCGGAAAAGGAGTGGTCCAACCTAGGCATGAAAGGCCTCCCTTCCAAGCTCCACAAGCCCCTAGTATCCCTGTTCCCCCTCATGTATCATTGCATCCTGAATTTCCCAAAAATGATGGATGGCAAGAGATTGTCCACCCGACGGTCTCCCAACATCGTGGCTAGACCAACTTGTCTTTACCTTCTCACCCACCTATCAATTAGATTGTCCAAGCTGTCCCTGTGCACTCACCAGTTCAATCTTCCCATGTGAGTAAAAGGTTGAAAATCGAGGCCCACCATGCCCCTGACAAAGGAAAAGCCAATGTTCCCTCTTCCACACCCTCCAATGGCTATGATAAATCTGTGTCCTCCCGCATGCATTTGAGGGATGATTTCTCTCATGTGATCAACGAGATTGGGCCTAAAGGCTCAACACAACCAAAGGAAAATTCAGAGAGATCAAAAGGTGACACCAACAAGGGAAGGATTACATATAAGAGTGGGAAATATGGATTTTAAGTTTTTATTTATTTATTTTTTGTTGAGAACAATTGACTTCAAAAATTTTGGACAGCATACTATTTTTGGATATATGAGTAATATATTTTGGAAATAATTGCAAATATCATTGAGATAAATTGTCAAATATTAATGTGATGATGGGAGTCACAAGGAGGGATGTTTTGTTTAATTAACTAGTTGTGTTATGATTTTTAAAAGCTAAAGGGAGTCACAAGGGGTCCCACCTACTAGTTATTGTTTATTTAAAAAATCCTTATTATGATTTATTACGTTTCCCCCTAACTAAAAAGTTGGTTGAGTTTTTAGTTAACTTGACTATTAAAGTAGTTCAACTACTTCAACCAATTTTAATTTGATTAAAGGCAAAAGGAAAGAGGAGAATAGAAGGAGAAGCATACTAAGGTTTTCTCTTGAGTTTTTGTTGAGATAATTGAGTTTTTATTCATTCCTTAATTCATTAGAAGCCTAATTCTTTTTTACGATAGCAGGGTCTTATTGTAGACAACAAGATTCAGGGCTAAATTACATCATTCAAACACTTGTTTTTCAGAGGTGTTAATCTATCTTTGATAATCTGTGTAGACTTATCTATTTGTGAATTAGTTTTCATGACTGAAAAAGGCTATTTTGCAAAGTTTAGTGGGAAACAATCTATGAAAAGTTGATCCAACTTTTCATGTTCAGTTTTTTATTTTTTGTCAGAAGTCCTTTTGTATGTTTCATTGGGGATGTCTAAGTTTGACTTTGGTCCAAAACTTTCTCAGGAAATTTTGTAAAGAGAACAATTCTTTGATGAATTGGAATAAAATAAAGGATTTGTTTATGTCTCATATGTGTTGATTATTGACTTGGTGTCTTTATTTCTGATCAAAATCTAGACCAGGGGTCAAAATTTAGCTCAAAAATCAAAGTTCTCGGAATTACCTCAAAATGAACGGTTGTGTAGCCCTCGTCGTCATGAACCCAACGCAACTTGTTTGGGTTCAAACGGACATTGGATGAGAGAGATATTGCGATCTGTTTGAATCATCAAATAGGCAAAACAAATGTGTGCTGACTGTACAGTCCGTATAGTCCATACAGATGCTGACGTGGTAGAGGTCATATGATGATGTGGCATGTCCGTACAATGACATGGCATTTGATGACGTGGCTGACAGTTGGACGAGTGATATTGTGACACATGGCAGTTTTTGGTTAGTTGTACGGTGCCACGTGGCCCAGTCGTGGGCTGCCACGTGGCACCCTGTTATTGGTAATGGTTGTTGGTTTTAAAAGTTTATGGGTCCTTGGGGATCGAACCACGGACCTCCTCTACCGTGTAAAGCCTTTGAAAAGTCCGCCCTGCCAACACACCACGCATTGTTACTTGTTATATGAATGAGTTTAAATTTATTTAAATTTGATTAATGTTTAGTATGGCGCGGGGTAAGGCTGGGGATTAGCCCCAGCCCGCGGTTGTATTGTATTTCCATATGACCATACCTTCTGAAACTTTGGCACGCATATTGTAAACGGAGTTAGCCCCAGTCGCACACTTTATACCACATGACTGCGTTGTTTGCATGCGTTTTTTAAACAAAGCCCCCAGTTTTATGTGTATTACCATGTGACCTTTCCTATTTGTGCGCGGGCGGAATTTTTTTTTTTTTTTAAATGGTTAGCCCATGGTTTCGGGTGCTTACCCATATGCCCATGGCTTTGGCGGTTAGGGGCTAGGCATGCTCTAACCATTCGACAGTTTAGCTCATTTTGCGGTTATGC
>JZKD02S0212249.1:0-22029 GCA_000966675.3 Picea glauca | reverse complement strand
CCATGGTCCCTATTTATGATGAATACGAATCTGACCCGGGGGAGAGCCAAGAAGAGGAAAAGGAACCAGAGGAACAACTGAGCACATATTTCATTCCAGAGCTAGTCAGCGAGCAGCTACCGCCTGGGATCAGTGAGCCTACATCAGTTGTCCACTCACCTGTGCTTATCAAAGATATTCAACCACATGTGAGCAACTTTGTAGCAGAAGAGGTTGCCTGTCACCAATTTTCCGAGATTTGCCACTTATTCTATGACCCTGTCGGTGAATACATGGAGTGGCATGTCCTTTATGCCTTGGAGCTGTTCTATTCCATATCAACTTAACCCTGTGAGGAGAAGTTGAAGAGTGTAGCCGTTCTACTGTCACGGTTACACTATCTGCTGGTGATCATCGACAGAAGGAAGGAGCTTCTATCCAGGAAGCTGCTTGAATGGCTATGGTGGAAGTTTTCTTTCACCTAGCCCATGTAAAATATTTTATTAGCATTTGGACTGTATATAAATAAGCTCCTTCGAGCATGTAGCTTTATTTTGTTACTTTTATTTTTCGGCCTGTATTTGCAGCAGCGGGATGTTTTGAGCATGACTCCATAGCCCAACAACAAGACACTGAAGCTGTGGAATGAGTTCTTGGAGCATCACAGAGACGACTCTATCCCCCACGGAGCCTAATGTTAGCGACATTTCTTGTCTGGGGCGCAAGAGTATTTAAATCAGCAAGTCGCAGGAGAAGCGCTCGAGCGCAGCACAAAAAAATCTCGTTTCAAGCTTCCAAGCTAGTAAGCGAGCGAAATTATATTGACAACGGTCCAGATCCTTTCATAAGAGCAGATCGACGGTCAGCGGGAAATCATGAATAATAGAGTTGCGTCGAGATTAGCGCAAATAGATCGCACCCATATTGTATGCAGGGAAGAATAACAACTGTCCATCTGAGGGACACGTGGCGCGAGATCTAGTCGCGTCGGCTTTTCGGCAATCATGAGTTCAAGGGGTGAAGGTTTTATGTCGTTGTACATTTCGAAACCCCGAACCCCGAAGCGCCAATGGTGCCCAAAGTCGGGCCCGCAGTATCAAGGGGCAGTCTCAGCCATACATCTGAAGCGGACACCTGACGCGCGATTAGGCTCCCTGCCTTTTCACCCATCGCGTTTTCGAAGTGCAAGTAGCAGCTCCCTCATATCCCCGATGCGCGAAGTGACGAGAGCGTCCTGGACCTGGGGCCCACAACAACGTCGGGTGAGTTTAGGACCGTCAGATTTGAAGGACGCGTGACGCCATATTAAGTCATTTCAGCGTTTCACTCATCGCGCTTTCATGAAGCAAGGATCAGCCTCTTCATATCCGCGAACACCGAAAGCACCTTTGGGAGTAAGCACAGGTTCATAGCCCATGGTCACTTGGGAGACAAAGAGAGCTGTGCAAGAGGGGTCAAAGGCACCGAGTTCAATTATAGAGGAGATCATCGCGATCTCCAGGCACCATCGGATCCGATCTCAATCCTGTGTGTCGCTTGGAGTAATTGAAGGCATGAACGGGTGGTTGAAACCTCCTTTTTTTCATTAAGTGTGAGGTATGGAGGGTCTGGCAAGCGGTCTACTCAAAGGGGTCCTGTGTACCGATTTTTCCAAAGAAGCCATGCCAAAGTCTTCGAAGAGACTAGGAGGTCTGCACACGCTAGCTTGGCTCTTAATGGTTCAGTTGCTTCCCTTGCAGGAGCCATGTGCAGTTAAGGTGGCGTCGGACAAATAATAGCCGTCCGATTTGGCCAAGGGGACACCAAGTCTTGGGTGCACGATCTGCCAGAGTCTGCATGCGTAGACTGTCAGAAGACATGCAGACGCAATGTTTTTAATGCAACGTCTTGTTTTTGCTGCTTTTGAGTATATGTAGGCGTTTTCTCTATTTTTGTAAGCATCGATGGTTGAGCAAGGCTCCCGGTGGTAAACTTTAATGAAGCATTGTTTTCCTGGTTATGTTTGGACTCTTGAGACTTCTTTTCTTATGGATGTCAGTTTTCTTTCGCATCTTTGTTTACACTGTGTTAGAACAACTCAAAATTGGAGAATCCAGTCGAGCGGTAACTGTTATGGGATGATGTAGAGTTTGATCACTGTAACAATTGCACTGTTTCTAATCGGTCCCAATGATTTTCTTAGCATTGAACGACTTGGAATTGGAGAATCCAGTCAAGTCCCCCCTCTCAGTTCCTCGAAGCTCTGAACCAGAGGATCTCGCATTCAGAGTTTTTCTTCTACAAATTACTGAAAGGYCTGTTGCCTRAGGTAGTTTGTCCACTCCYCTCACMAAGTCTTCAACCTGCTCATTTTCAAATCAACCCACTGACTGAAGTTAGATCAAGACCTCCTTTGTTCCTCGCATGCCAGACCCAGTCCCTGAGTTTGAGTGATATCTTCCCGAGTCTCTACGCATTTGATCACCCATTAAAAACTATCGTGACATAAAAAACTGATGGGCGTCGGGCTCTGCTCCTGATGCAATGCAAGAGTCACTTCCGATGCGAACATGCTGAATCCCAAAGAGAGACTTTCTCATTTACTTTAAACCTGACAACCTTTGCACTTTTATTGAAATATTTCTTTACGGTTTGTCATCTTCTCTTTATGTTATCCAAGGCAAACATCATATGTTCCTCTAAAGCTAACAATGCATTTATCCTTTGAGAGATATTAGAAGAATTTAATTCTTCGATCTGTAGCATCGGCCGTAGAGAAGAAAGTTCCAACTCGGTAGGCAGAATAAATTCTTTACCATAAACAAGTTGAAAGGGAGTTCAACCTGTGCTTACCTTGGTAGTAGTGTGATTTTCCCAAAGGGCGTAAGTGAAGAGGGTGTGCCATTGACGAGGCTTATCGTCAATGAGCCTCTTGATGATCCTAACTAGATTTTTTTTAGTAGACTCAGCTTGCCCATTTCCTCGAGGGTAATAAGACGACGAGGTAAAATTTTTGACTCCGAGTTTAGCTATAAACCAATTCATCTTAGCAAAAATGAAAGCGGGATCGTTGTCTATAATAATTTCTAAAGGAATGCCAAATCTGGAGAAAATATTAGTTTCAAGGAAAGAAATAACTTGTTCATCCTATGAATGTTTAAGTGGGACAAATTTAGTCCATTTCGTAAAATAATTTGTGGCTGTCAAGATAAAAACTTGCCCTACTGAAGATGGAGGATTAATAGGACCAACAAAGTCCAGACCCCATTTTGAGAAAGGAAAATGACGGAGGACAGGTTGCAGAGGCATGGCAGAAATTTGTTCTTTCCCAATTAATTTTTGGCACTTGTCGCAAGATCTTGAAAAGTTATAAGAATATCTAAAAATTGTGGGCCAGCAATACCCTTTCCTAATGATCTTAAAAGCAGTTGTTTTAGCAGAAAAGTGGCCACCCACATGAATAACAGAATCTGAAGATCCATGGGCTTCTTGTAATAGTTTTTGTGCTTCCTCATTATTCACACATCGAAGTAATATACCATCGACAGATCTCCTGAATAAGAAGTCTCCTAAAATAACATACCTAGAAGATTCAAGATGGAGCCTTCTGCTTTGATGATTATCTAATCTATCTGGACATTTCTGATTTTACAAGTAATACACCAGATCTTTATACCAAGGATGTTCAGATATAGGAAGGGTTTGACTATCAATGTAAAATAGCGTTGAAAGAGGATTATCTTGTTCATCAATTTCTTCACTTGCTTCACCATGTTGAGCCAAGTGAAGGGTTGTTATAGCAAGATTTGCCTCACCCTATGCAATCTTGCACAAAAGGCCTTTTTCCATTTCCCTATCCAGACTTTTCATCCCTTTTTGCAAATCCCAGAGCTAAAAATACATTTTTTCCACATATACGCACATTGCCTACTATACAACATGYGTATACGCAGGTTGCACCACTACAACCCACGTACATCGGGATTTGTGCCCAAAAATGAAAAATGGTGTCGRGTTTCCATGTCACGATAGGAGATCAATGATCCTCGGACTTCCATATACTGGAAACGTTCCGACTCTAAMCTTTAGATCCATTTGAAGGCTATAAATGGGCCAATTCCGAGCTATGGAAAAGAGGAGAAATAATTCAACTTTCAGAGCAAAGTTACTMTGGAGAAATTATTCAYTTCACATTGAGTCGRCATCCCTTTGTCCTTTAAGTCYGAACACAATGTTCATCCCCCAAGCTCTTCCCTTATTGATTGAGAACTTCATTGTCTCTCTTCTAYGAGCTTGCCTTTAATGGAGGATTGAAGTGGTGGAGGCCAAGATGGAAGGAACTTAGTTTCTYRKTTTCGAACCGTGCCGACACAKAAGTCTGTAACATTTTCGCTTTTGCTGATCATATATTAATAGAAATACTCTTTTCCTGTCCAATTGATATCTTGCAAATATTTGAATTATTATTCCATGGGCGTATTTGTTATGTATATTAATGTATTATGATATTGAATGTGTTAACATCATATATTATCACCATATGCTTGCTCTACTTGGTTGTTGAGGAATAGTTGCAGGTATATTGCTTTGGGTCACCAATGGTGGACTTCATCGAATTTTTGGACGAGGTAGGCCTTTTATCTTGTCTTGCTAGCATATTTGTTTATATAGCATACTTGAGAATAGAGTTGATTTCTGCAGTCATTTCCGTCTGTTGTGGTTTTCCCCTAGCCATAGAGAGGTTTTCCTCGTAACAGAATTGGCGACCATACTGGGGATTGAATCTTCTTCCTTCGGGTTTGGAGTGTTTTTCTCCCTAGATTGCTCTCATTCCTATTGTGTTTCTTGTCGTATCATTGCTTGATAGCCTCTGTTCACTCTGGGTCTGAGTCTTTCAGCCTTCTACTTTGTCTAGCTGTGTTTTTGAAACATATACATGGGTTTTTGCTTGACAACCATGTATATATGCGTGTTGTCCTTCTGCAAGTTGCGTACATACACGTTGTTTCCTTGAACAGTCGCGTACATCAACCTTTTTTGGTTGTTTGTTGGGTTTGGTGGTTGTTGGGTAGGATTTGATGATTGCTGAGTCTTCTTGGGTCTCTGTAGTGACTGTTAAGTGTCTGTGGGATGACAGGAAACCTGTCTTTGGTTGAATTTTTGGGCAGAGTCTTTCTCATCATATTTTCATTTTGATTGTCCTTGTACATTGGGTTGGGTGTTTTGCTCCTTGGTATTCTACTTGAGTTGTCTCTTTCTATACACAATAGAGTCTTTATATATCAAGTTGTTGTTCGGTCCATGCATTTTCATTTTTCTTATATTGAAAATACAAAAATATTAGGCATTTTGATCTTTCGAGTCTTTGTCATTTAGCTTAGTGCATGTAAATAAATATTGCATTTTTATTTAGAATTGCAGAGTTGAAATTGAAAATTGCATTGTTTCAAGAAGCATATCATTCATTGAAAATTGAAGTTAGGACTTTGCCTTGTATTCATATTTACTTTACTTGTTGAGTCATAACATCATGAGTTTCACTACCATACCTTTTTGAGTAAGCACGGCCATTAAAATTAACGCTATAATTTAAAATTGATTAGTAACGATTTTATTTTCTAGGGTGCACAAACTAGCTTAGGATTTAGTGCCTTGGAATAGGATTTTGCAAGTAAACTTCTCCAAGGCTATTAAATCAACATATGTGTCTAACTAAGGGAGTGGAGATATCCATTGTATAATTGGTAATATCAGAAGGCTCCGCTTACACTGGAGTTAATCACGAGGTCGCGTGAGGTTGGTTGAGGGGATATCCCCCCGATACCTTCTTAGCGTCAGAGATATTTCTGGGGATCTATTTGTATTTGGGGATCTTGCTAGTGCCCTTACCTCCGTGAGAGGTGGTACTTTCAAGGTTTCGGGCTTTGCTACCCTACCCATATGGTGGACCTGACTTACGACTGCTCGCCTGTGCATTGGTTATACATTGGTTGCTTAGTTGGTTGACTTAGGTGCCACATAGGTTACGTGCAGGGGTTATTCTGCAGGTACCCTGGGTCAGATAAGGGTCAGACAACACACAACCTTTATGGAGGTTTACCTCTCCGGGGGGATCTGATCGGCTAGTTGTTAAGCCCATGAGGGCCCTTATAACTGATTTTGTTACCTCCGATCTTTAGCAGGGAGTCTCAGGCCCCTCTTGGGAAGGACATACCTTCTTTAGGGAGGGAGGCCCCTTTCAACCACCTTACCCCGTTTGTGTGCATATTGGTTGTTTGATTATTTTTGGTGTGCTCTTTGATTACTAGTTGGCCTTAGGATTTATTTTTTGTATCTTGAGTCTTAAGTCATCGTGGAGTCGGACTAGCCTCCCAATCGGTCCCGCCGCTTGTTACAATTACCACCAGATTTCGAGTCTTTTCCTTCTAAAAGGCCTAGAGTTATTAGACGTGGTACACACACCTCCACTTTTCAGACTTGTGATTCTACAAGGATGAGTACTGAGATGAGTCATCAGAATACCGGGAGCCCTTCGACTCCCGCACCTACTATATTTAATGGAACCCCTTCAACTCCTGCAACCACAATGGTTGTAGTGCCGGAGGAACCTATCATTACTACTGCCCGTCCTATAGTGAATGCTCAATCTATTGCCTCAAATCCATTTGGGTCTCTTGGTCACTCACCGAGCTATAATGTTCAGTCCATCCCTATGGCCTCTAGTCCCTTTTCCTATGGTATGTCGAATTTTACTTCACAATTTTCAAACTCCATCCCAATTGTTGGCCCTAATGCTAGCATTGGAATTGGGGGCACAACCCCTCCTTATACTCCATTCTCATTTGGTGGCTCTTATATCCCTCAAATGACTCCTACGATGGGAGGCATTCCCTTCTTTAACACCGGGTCTAATCCTCTTGCTTCTAGGTGGAGCAACCAACTCGACGAACAAGCTTCGACTCAAGTTTTGTCCTATACCCTCACCTCCTCAGTGTTGATTCTGACCAACACATTTGGCATGACGAATCCACTTCTATCCTCCAAATTCACACACGGAGGAGGTCAGTTTCACACCTTGGGAAACCTCCAACCCGGAGCCACTCCGGCTGGGGGAAACTTTTATAACCCCCATCAGAACATTCCTACTGGAATTATGCCCAACCAACCTCTTATTAATCAGCCTGGAGGAGGGTCTTACAATCCTAGACAGGGACATGGTTCTTACCAGAACCCTGGATGGGCTCTATTTCCTCAAACACAATCTTTCCAGGGAGCTTGGGGCCAGATGCCACAACCCCGTCTCCCTTTTCTGGCCACGCTTAACTTGCCATACTTGTGTAAGTTGATGAACGACCCTGTGTGTCATGATCCTACATGCCCCCCCATCCCCACCGAGCTTCCTTCGAACATTTTGAAATTCGAAGGTAAGAATGGTGAGTATCTCGGTGATCACGTCACCACCTTTCACCATTCCCTTAATGACGATTCCATTCGGTTAAGATTATTTCAACACACCCTCATTGGGGTTGCTGCAAAATGGTATATCGAGCTTTCAAGGGGGGCATATGGGACCTGTAGTCAGATGGTGTTAGTCTTCGTTAACCACTTCCAATTGTCGGTTCGTTACGATGTTGGCCTAGAAATTCTATCAACTTTATGCCAGGACACAACCATTCATATATCAGATCACATCCAGGAGTGGCGTAGATGAAAGAGGTTTATTAAGACCTCCATACCCCTGACCTTTCTTTTAGAATGGTTCCTTAAGTATTTGCATCCTCCTATCTCGAAGGACGTTGCTACATCCGGGGTTACAACTGAGGAAGAAGCAATCTTCAAAGCCCAATAGTTAGATCTTAGATATGCTCAGTCTGGGATGTTATATCACATTCTTTTGGACGCACTGAGGTCAACCTATGACCCTAGAAAAAATCTTGGACCTCATGCCGATAGCATTGTAGGATCTGCCAATGTGAAATCCGTAGACTCGATGACAAGCCATTTGAAAGAGTTGTCTCTAAACCAATTTGCAGGAGGGCCAGCTTCGTCTGTGTCTTCCAATCCCACTCAATCGACAGATTTACATTCTGTGCAATCGTCGACCGACCCAAATGGTAACCAACAACTAGGCGGGAATAAGAAGAAAGGATGTAATAATAATCGTAAGGGTGAGAAAAATAATAATAAACCCCAAGGACAATGGTAATAATGAGAAGACGAATAATAATGCCAGAGAGGGCAAGAAAGAAAGGTGTAAGGTGAAATTTCTCTGTAAGCTTTTTATAGATGATCTTCTTACTCATTTATGCCCCAAACTTGTAGAAGTTGTGAGGCTCTTATCTCTACTGTCCGCTGTGCTGATGAATCCTTTCTGACATAACCAACACATGGCCTCGAGCTCCTCAAATGCCGAAAATGTGGTCGGTGGGAGTCAAAAACCACCATCACAAGATGATGACTGTTTGCGTATCAATATGGTCAATTCTCAGGTTAATGTAGCCACCCGATCTCACGACTATAGTTCTTCACAATTTATACCTGGTCTAGAATCTCCTCCTCCTCCTCCGAAGACTAATTTACAGATCGAAAAACCAGAGCCACCGCTTCGTATTCCAAAAGGAGTATTGAAGCACTCTACCCACAATCCAAATGCTAGAGCCACCCAAAATTACTCTATTGTTGAGGACTTGAGCAAACCCCTTGTGCAATGTCGGCTCTAGAGGTACTCCAGACGTGTCCTTCACAGAGGAATGCCTTGCTATCTGCGTTAGGATCTCTATACACTAGTGGCTCAAAATTTATCAAGTTTGACGTCACATATGTGAAGCCTCTCTTGCCTTACCATGTGGCATTCCAAATCCACGTGGGGTACTCAAAGTATACCATCAAACGTGTGGTTGTTGATGAAGGCATTGCTACATGTGTGATGTCCCTAATCTATTGGAAAGCCCTCAGCTCTCCGACTCTTTCTCAATCACTGACCATGTTGACTACTTTTGACGGTCATTCCTTCCACCCTCACGGTATTCTTCCTACCTTTTCGGTCCAGTTAGGTGGGAAGACGATAGAGGCGGATGTCGAGGTAGTTGATGTGCCTCTTGATTATAACTTGTTACTAGGATGCAATTGGACTTATGATATGATTGTAATCGTATCGTTTGTCTTCCGTACTCTTTGTTTTCCACTCGATTGAAAGATCGTGATGGTCGACAATTATCCTTTGCGTATGCTAGCCCCAATGCATCAGTTGGACCGTTGATCCCCGTGGTCGACAATTCTCAACCGACAACTGAGAATATTAGTGTCAAAATGTATTCTTCCCTTATGGATACCTTCGACTTCATGGCACCGATTCACCATGTTTATGCCATGTCCAATAGGCTCGTTTCGTCAGAGAGGTTTGTTCCTTTCCGCACTTCCTATTTTAACGATCCTTTGACCCTACCTTCCTCGAATTCATCTTGTGAAGGTCAGTCACATGCTGGAATGGCCATGCCACTATCAACAATGGAGATTGTGTATCAAGTTTTTCTTGACTCTTCCGCTGATCTCGATCCTATTACCTCGTCGATAGATGAGGAGGATCCTATTCTTAATCCCATGTGGGCCACTTCATTGTCTTGTTCACATGACTGCCTCGATGAGACTTTTCCCTCGGATGAAGCCATCATCAAAGCCATGAATGTTTTTGACAAACCTTAGGATGATATGCATCATCATTCTTATTTTCTCTATGAGCTTGCTAGAATGAAACAAGATGATTTTCGATCTACTTTGAGTGAGATAGTCGTTCACGACGTAGTTCTACTTGATACGCACATAATTTATGCCGAAGGAAATATGGTAGGTATCTCTCCTACCATCACGATCGATATCTCTCATACCCCTGGCAAGATTGAAAACATACATATTGGTGCAGATTGTTCGCTGGAAGAAATCCTGATCTACACCGAACTCTTCAAGGAATTTTGAGATGTATTTGCTTGGTCATATGAAGAGATGCCAGGAATCGACCCTTGTATTGTCGAGCATGAGATTAGAACTTATCTGGATGTTAAGCTTGTTCGACAACATCTTAGAGTTGTCAATCCCTAGAAGGCCCATGTTATTAAGGCAAAGGTAGAGAAACTACTTAATGTTGGCTTTATCTAACCGGTTCCCTTGACTGAATGGGTATCCAATTCTGTTCCTATGAATAAGAAGCAAAGAACCATCTGTGTATGCAAGGACTTTCATGATGTGAACAAAGTCTGTCCTAAAGACAACTTCCCGATGCCTTTCATCGATCAGATTCTCAATGAGTGTGCAGGAAGCGAAGTGTTTTCTTTCATGGACGGATTTTCAAGGTATAACCAAATTTGAATTAAACCCGAGGATCAACACAAGACGAAATTTATTTGTCCTTAGGGTACTTTCGCATACTAGAAGATGCTTTTCAGCCTTAAAAATGCTGGAGAAACCTTCCAACGTGCTATGACCTTCGCATTCCATGATCTTAAACATATAGTTGAAGCTTATCTTGATGATCTTGCTGCTCACTCTCGTAAGAGAGTGGGTCACTCTAAGCACCTTCGGCTAGTTTTTGAAAGATGTCGTTACTATAGAATCTGGTTGAACCCTCATAAGTGCGTCTTTTGCGTTAGGTCTGGTCGTCTTTTGGGATTTCTAGTTTCTGAAATCGGGATCATGGTAGATTCGTTAAAGGTTGAGGCAATACTATGATTGCCTCCCCCATGCACTATTCGACAACTTCAAAGTTTATAGGGGAAAGCTAATTTTTTATGTCAGTTTATGGTAAACTATGCCAATATCACTAAGGGTTTCATGTGTTTTTTGAAGAAGGACACCCCTTTTATCTGGGATGAACGAGCCCAGGAGTCCTTTGATGCTTTGTTGAAAGCCTTGGTATCGACGCCTCTGCTAAAGTCTCCTCACTACAGTAGGGATTACTTGCTTTATGTCTTCACGTTCAAGGAGACGATTGGTATGGTTTTGGTTCAGGAGGATGATCAACTCCGCGAGCACATCATCTACTATCTTAGTGGAAACTTAGTCAGTCCTGAGCTCAATTATCCGCACATTGAAAAGAAAGCTTTAGCTGTCATTCACACAGTCTAACATTTATGCCATTATATATTGCTTTGCAAGAGTATTGTGGTTTTCGATGTCAATCCATTTCAATACGTCCTTACAAGGCGTATCATAGGAGGAAAATGTAATAAATGGATTGTCATTTTACAAGAATTTGATCTTGATTTCGCTTCTGCAAAATCCAAGAAATCAATAGTCTTTGTGGAGTTAATATCTGACTTCCCACGATTGGACAAGGATGTTATCCATGTTGATTTGTTTGCGGACGAACAAATTTTCCTTGTCTCGTCGTCCGACCCCTGGTATGGAGACATTGTTCTCTATCTTCAAACTTTGATGTTCCTTGAGCATCTCTCGTGAGATGATCGACGACGTGTACGATACCAAGCTAAGAATTACACTATCGTTGGCGACACTTTGTATCGTCGAGGAATAAACAATATCCTACATCATTGTTTAACTCACGAAGAGGCCGAGTCGATTCTAAACGATTGCCACAATGGGACTTGTGGTGGTCATCTATCTAGGCTTGCGACATCCAAAAAAAATTTGCGAGCCGATTATTTCTGGCCATCTATATTTAAAGATCGTGTTGAAGCAGTTAAGAAGTGTCACCCCTGCCAGGTGTTCACTTGGAAAATGCACTCGCATCCAACCCCTCTTCACCTTGTCATTATCGTCGGTCCCTTCACTAAGTGAGGGGTGGACTTCGTGGATTGCAACCCAACTTCAGCTGGGGGGGCATCAACACATTATCGTGGTCGTCAACTACTTTAATAAGTGGGTCAAGGCCATGCCTACAATTAAATCCGACGGGAAGACTGTCGCCTTCTTGGTATTCAATCAAATTATCGCCCGGTTCGGTATCCCGAGTGAGATTGTCACTGATCATGGCAATCACTTTCATAATGAAATGATGGAAGAGTTAGCATCCAATCTGGGGTTTAAGCATGGTCATTCTTCCCCTTACTACCCCCAGGCAAATGGATAGGTAGAGGTCGTCAACAAGTCTCTCAAGACCATTTTGCAAAAAACTGTCAACCAGAGTAAGTCTGACTGGCACATTATGCTATATCCCGCACTTTGGGCATACTGAACCTCAGTCAAGACTGCCATCGACTTTTCTCCTTTCCAGTTAGTACACGGTTTGGATTCGATATTACCTATTGAATGCATAATCCCTTCTCTTAAGTTGGCAGTCGTGCTCCTCCCTGACACTTTCGATCTCGAGCGACGCCTTGTACACCTAGAGAGGCTTGATGAGCAACGTCGAGACGCCTCTATGTCTATCAAGGTGAACAAAAGACGTGTCAAGGTCTCATACGATAAGTCTGTTTATCCTCGGTTGTACGCTGAGGGTGACTTGGTCCTCTTATATGATCAAGACAAAGAACTGTTGGGGGCAGGCAAGTTTAAACCCATGTGGCACGGTCCCTATATCGTGCGACGTGTCTTAGAAAAAGGAGCCTATGAGTTAGAAGATTATGAAGGGAATATGTTGGCCGAGCCCAGGAATGGGCTCTACTTGAAAATATATTACGCTTGAGCCCCAAGCTTGGGCATAAGTCTTTGTATACTAATGTAATTTAGTGTACATATATTTTCCCTTTACTTTTTCATCTTCAGCTTGCTTATCGAGTTTTCCCTTGGTTGGCAGATGTCAATGGAGTCTTCGGTCTACTTAGGATTCACAGACAGAGCCATTCGTCATGCACAAAAATTGACTTCCACCGCTTGGGTGGTTTACTCACCCGAGGGTCTACTGGTGTCTTTAGGTGAAGTATGCCTAGGTCCATCCACGAATAATGTGGTCGAATATAACCTTGTTATATAACTTTTTTCGCGATGTTATTTCACATGGTATTCGCTCTTTAGATCTTTGCCTAGATTCCCAGTTAGTAGTATGTCAGTTGAATGACAGTTACCGCGTGCGCAATCCTACTTTACTTTGACTATTTCTACAGGTACGTCTTTTAGAACAACAGTTTGATTTTATTACTTATCATCACATACCTAGGATTTTTAATTATGTATCCGATACTTATGCTAATTTCATTTTAGATTGGAATTTGTCACATAACTAAAGAAAAGAAAACCATCTCATCAATGTACACATTGTAATATAAGTAAAGCTGAAGATCCCTGTTTTATATATATTTCAAAAAATATGATGTTTATAGTACAAAATTGGGGCCAACACCCTCAATACACATATATAGTCGATAGTACAAGATCCATGAAATGTACACCTATGGTGCCGGATGTGTGTCATGATAACAAACTACAACATTTGTGAGACGTCTAAAGAGTTGCACCCAAGCTATGGGCACACCAACCACTTGCGTTGAATGGCCTCTGACAAATCCTCTACTTGAACCATCAGAATCCTATGTGTTAAATGAGATAGGTTGCCTTGCACATTTTGAAGGATTATCTCTACTTCTCCTCCCGTTGCCTCCGACGATGTTGTGGAAGCTTGTCCGGTTGTCGTGGACCTATGTCTGTGTCACAAAAGTGTCTAGTTAGTACTTAAGCATCATCTAAAAATATTTTTGTTTTACTATACAAAAATACAAAAAAATGAAATATTTAAAAATATTGACATACCTATGTCCCTGTAGGCGGTCCCTGGTGGCAGTGGCATGTCAGGGTCCCCTCTGAAGTCGATCCCTTCATAGTGGTAGTCATCCAGAGCAATGACCTGTCACCTCCACCAGTAAAAGAAATCATCGATGTAGGGTGTGGGCACCCTACCTCCCACTGCCATCTCATTACCTCGNAGTAAACTTCTCCAAGGCTATTAAATCAACATATGTGTCTAACTAAGGGAGTGGAGATATCCATTGTATAATTGGTAATATCAGAAGGCTCCGCTTACACTGGAGTTAATCACGAGGTCGCGTGAGGTTGGTTGAGGGGATATCCCCCCGATACCTTCTTAGCGTCAGAGATATTTCTGGGGATCTATTTGTATTTGGGGATCTTGCTAGTGCCCTTACCTCCGTGAGAGGTGGTACTTTCAAGGTTTCGGGCTTTGCTACCCTACCCATATGGTGGACCTGACTTACGACTGCTCGCCTGTGCATTGGTTATACATTGGTTGCTTAGTTGGTTGACTTAGGTGCCACATAGGTTACGTGCAGGGGTTATTCTGCAGGTACCCTGGGTCAGATAAGGGTCAGACAACACACAACCTTTATGGAGGTTTACCTCTCCGGGGGGATCTGATCGGCTAGTTGTTAAGCCCATGAGGGCCCTTATAACTGATTTTGTTACCTCCGATCTTTAGCAGGGAGTCTCAGGCCCCTCTTGGGAAGGACATACCTTCTTTAGGGAGGGAGGCCCCTTTCAACCACCTTACCCCGTTTGTGTGCATATTGGTTGTTTGATTATTTTTGGTGTGCTCTTTGATTACTAGTTGGCCTTAGGATTTATTTTTTGTATCTTGAGTCTTAAGTCATCGTGGAGTCGGACTAGCCTCCCAATCGGTCCCGCCGCTTGTTACAATTACCACCAGATTTCGAGTCTTTTCCTTCTAAAAGGCCTAGAGTTATTAGACGTGGTACACACACCTCCACTTTTCAGACTTGTGATTCTACAAGGATGAGTACTGAGATGAGTCATCAGAATACCGGGAGCCCTTCGACTCCCGCACCTACTATATTTAATGGAACCCCTTCAACTCCTGCAACCACAATGGTTGTAGTGCCGGAGGAACCTATCATTACTACTGCCCGTCCTATAGTGAATGCTCAATCTATTGCCTCAAATCCATTTGGGTCTCTTGGTCACTCACCGAGCTATAATGTTCAGTCCATCCCTATGGCCTCTAGTCCCTTTTCCTATGGTATGTCGAATTTTACTTCACAATTTTCAAACTCCATCCCAATTGTTGGCCCTAATGCTAGCATTGGAATTGGGGGCACAACCCCTCCTTATACTCCATTCTCATTTGGTGGCTCTTATATCCCTCAAATGACTCCTACGATGGGAGGCATTCCCTTCTTTAACACCGGGTCTAATCCTCTTGCTTCTAGGTGGAGCAACCAACTCGACGAACAAGCTTCGACTCAAGTTTTGTCCTATACCCTCACCTCCTCAGTGTTGATTCTGACCAACACATTTGGCATGACGAATCCACTTCTATCCTCCAAATTCACACACGGAGGAGGTCAGTTTCACACCTTGGGAAACCTCCAACCCGGAGCCACTCCGGCTGGGGGAAACTTTTATAACCCCCATCAGAACATTCCTACTGGAATTATGCCCAACCAACCTCTTATTAATCAGCCTGGAGGAGGGTCTTACAATCCTAGACAGGGACATGGTTCTTACCAGAACCCTGGATGGGCTCTATTTCCTCAAACACAATCTTTCCAGGGAGCTTGGGGCCAGATGCCACAACCCCGTCTCCCTTTTCTGGCCACGCTTAACTTGCCATACTTGTGTAAGTTGATGAACGACCCTGTGTGTCATGATCCTACATGCCCCCCCATCCCCACCGAGCTTCCTTCGAACATTTTGAAATTCGAAGGTAAGAATGGTGAGTATCTCGGTGATCACGTCACCACCTTTCACCATTCCCTTAATGACGATTCCATTCGGTTAAGATTATTTCAACACACCCTCATTGGGGTTGCTGCAAAATGGTATATCGAGCTTTCAAGGGGGGCATATGGGACCTGTAGTCAGATGGTGTTAGTCTTCGTTAACCACTTCCAATTGTCGGTTCGTTACGATGTTGGCCTAGAAATTCTATCAACTTTATGCCAGGACACAACCATTCATATATCAGATCACATCCAGGAGTGGCGTAGATGAAAGAGGTTTATTAAGACCTCCATACCCCTGACCTTTCTTTTAGAATGGTTCCTTAAGTATTTGCATCCTCCTATCTCGAAGGACGTTGCTACATCCGGGGTTACAACTGAGGAAGAAGCAATCTTCAAAGCCCAATAGTTAGATCTTAGATATGCTCAGTCTGGGATGTTATATCACATTCTTTTGGACGCACTGAGGTCAACCTATGACCCTAGAAAAAATCTTGGACCTCATGCCGATAGCATTGTAGGATCTGCCAATGTGAAATCCGTAGACTCGATGACAAGCCATTTGAAAGAGTTGTCTCTAAACCAATTTGCAGGAGGGCCAGCTTCGTCTGTGTCTTCCAATCCCACTCAATCGACAGATTTACATTCTGTGCAATCGTCGACCGACCCAAATGGTAACCAACAACTAGGCGGGAATAAGAAGAAAGGATGTAATAATAATCGTAAGGGTGAGAAAAATAATAATAAACCCCAAGGACAATGGTAATAATGAGAAGACGAATAATAATGCCAGAGAGGGCAAGAAAGAAAGGTGTAAGGTGAAATTTCTCTGTAAGCTTTTTATAGATGATCTTCTTACTCATTTATGCCCCAAACTTGTAGAAGTTGTGAGGCTCTTATCTCTACTGTCCGCTGTGCTGATGAATCCTTTCTGACATAACCAACACATGGCCTCGAGCTCCTCAAATGCCGAAAATGTGGTCGGTGGGAGTCAAAAACCACCATCACAAGATGATGACTGTTTGCGTATCAATATGGTCAATTCTCAGGTTAATGTAGCCACCCGATCTCACGACTATAGTTCTTCACAATTTATACCTGGTCTAGAATCTCCTCCTCCTCCTCCGAAGACTAATTTACAGATCGAAAAACCAGAGCCACCGCTTCGTATTCCAAAAGGAGTATTGAAGCACTCTACCCACAATCCAAATGCTAGAGCCACCCAAAATTACTCTATTGTTGAGGACTTGAGCAAACCCCTTGTGCAATGTCGGCTCTAGAGGTACTCCAGACGTGTCCTTCACAGAGGAATGCCTTGCTATCTGCGTTAGGATCTCTATACACTAGTGGCTCAAAATTTATCAAGTTTGACGTCACATATGTGAAGCCTCTCTTGCCTTACCATGTGGCATTCCAAATCCACGTGGGGTACTCAAAGTATACCATCAAACGTGTGGTTGTTGATGAAGGCATTGCTACATGTGTGATGTCCCTAATCTATTGGAAAGCCCTCAGCTCTCCGACTCTTTCTCAATCACTGACCATGTTGACTACTTTTGACGGTCATTCCTTCCACCCTCACGGTATTCTTCCTACCTTTTCGGTCCAGTTAGGTGGGAAGACGATAGAGGCGGATGTCGAGGTAGTTGATGTGCCTCTTGATTATAACTTGTTACTAGGATGCAATTGGACTTATGATATGATTGTAATCGTATCGTTTGTCTTCCGTACTCTTTGTTTTCCACTCGATTGAAAGATCGTGATGGTCGACAATTATCCTTTGCGTATGCTAGCCCCAATGCATCAGTTGGACCGTTGATCCCCGTGGTCGACAATTCTCAACCGACAACTGAGAATATTAGTGTCAAAATGTATTCTTCCCTTATGGATACCTTCGACTTCATGGCACCGATTCACCATGTTTATGCCATGTCCAATAGGCTCGTTTCGTCAGAGAGGTTTGTTCCTTTCCGCACTTCCTATTTTAACGATCCTTTGACCCTACCTTCCTCGAATTCATCTTGTGAAGGTCAGTCACATGCTGGAATGGCCATGCCACTATCAACAATGGAGATTGTGTATCAAGTTTTTCTTGACTCTTCCGCTGATCTCGATCCTATTACCTCGTCGATAGATGAGGAGGATCCTATTCTTAATCCCATGTGGGCCACTTCATTGTCTTGTTCACATGACTGCCTCGATGAGACTTTTCCCTCGGATGAAGCCATCATCAAAGCCATGAATGTTTTTGACAAACCTTAGGATGATATGCATCATCATTCTTATTTTCTCTATGAGCTTGCTAGAATGAAACAAGATGATTTTCGATCTACTTTGAGTGAGATAGTCGTTCACGACGTAGTTCTACTTGATACGCACATAATTTATGCCGAAGGAAATATGGTAGGTATCTCTCCTACCATCACGATCGATATCTCTCATACCCCTGGCAAGATTGAAAACATACATATTGGTGCAGATTGTTCGCTGGAAGAAATCCTGATCTACACCGAACTCTTCAAGGAATTTTGAGATGTATTTGCTTGGTCATATGAAGAGATGCCAGGAATCGACCCTTGTATTGTCGAGCATGAGATTAGAACTTATCTGGATGTTAAGCTTGTTCGACAACATCTTAGAGTTGTCAATCCCTAGAAGGCCCATGTTATTAAGGCAAAGGTAGAGAAACTACTTAATGTTGGCTTTATCTAACCGGTTCCCTTGACTGAATGGGTATCCAATTCTGTTCCTATGAATAAGAAGCAAAGAACCATCTGTGTATGCAAGGACTTTCATGATGTGAACAAAGTCTGTCCTAAAGACAACTTCCCGATGCCTTTCATCGATCAGATTCTCAATGAGTGTGCAGGAAGCGAAGTGTTTTCTTTCATGGACGGATTTTCAAGGTATAACCAAATTTGAATTAAACCCGAGGATCAACACAAGACGAAATTTATTTGTCCTTAGGGTACTTTCGCATACTAGAAGATGCTTTTCAGCCTTAAAAATGCTGGAGAAACCTTCCAACGTGCTATGACCTTCGCATTCCATGATCTTAAACATATAGTTGAAGCTTATCTTGATGATCTTGCTGCTCACTCTCGTAAGAGAGTGGGTCACTCTAAGCACCTTCGGCTAGTTTTTGAAAGATGTCGTTACTATAGAATCTGGTTGAACCCTCATAAGTGCGTCTTTTGCGTTAGGTCTGGTCGTCTTTTGGGATTTCTAGTTTCTGAAATCGGGATCATGGTAGATTCGTTAAAGGTTGAGGCAATACTATGATTGCCTCCCCCATGCACTATTCGACAACTTCAAAGTTTATAGGGGAAAGCTAATTTTTTATGTCAGTTTATGGTAAACTATGCCAATATCACTAAGGGTTTCATGTGTTTTTTGAAGAAGGACACCCCTTTTATCTGGGATGAACGAGCCCAGGAGTCCTTTGATGCTTTGTTGAAAGCCTTGGTATCGACGCCTCTGCTAAAGTCTCCTCACTACAGTAGGGATTACTTGCTTTATGTCTTCACGTTCAAGGAGACGATTGGTATGGTTTTGGTTCAGGAGGATGATCAACTCCGCGAGCACATCATCTACTATCTTAGTGGAAACTTAGTCAGTCCTGAGCTCAATTATCCGCACATTGAAAAGAAAGCTTTAGCTGTCATTCACACAGTCTAACATTTATGCCATTATATATTGCTTTGCAAGAGTATTGTGGTTTTCGATGTCAATCCATTTCAATACGTCCTTACAAGGCGTATCATTGGAGGAAAATGTAATAAATGGATTGCCATTTTACAAGAATTTGATCTTGATTTCACTTCTGCGAAATCCAAGAAATCAATAGTCTTTGTGGAGTTAATATCTGACTTCCCACGATTGGACAAGGATGTTATCCATGTTGATTTGTTTGCGGACGAACACATTTTCCTTGTCTCGTCGTCCGACCCCTAGTATGGAGACATTGTTCTCTATCTTCAAACTTTGATGTTCCTTGAGCATCTCTCGTGAGATGATCGACGACGTGTATGATACCAAGCTAAGAATTACACTATCGTTGGCGACACTTTGTATCGTCGAGGAATAAACAATATCCTACATCATTGTTTAACTCACAAAGAGGTCGAGTCGATTCTAAATGATTGCCACAATGGGACTTGTGGTGGTCATCTATCCAGGCTTGCGACATCCAAAAAAAATTTGCGAGCCGATTATTTCTGGCCATCTATATTTAAAGATTGTGTTGAAGCAGTTAAGAAGTGTCACCCCTGCCAGGTGTTCACTTGGAAAATGCACTCGCATCCAACCCCTCTTCACCCTGTCATTATCGTCGGTCCCTTCACTAAGTGAGGGGTGGACTTCGTGGATTGCAACCCAACTTCAGCTGGGGGGGCATCAACACATTATCGTGGTCATCAACTACTTTAATAAGTGGGTCAAGGCCATGCCTACAATTAAATCCGACGGGAAGACTGTCGCCTTCTTGGTATTCAATCAAATTATCGCCCGGTTCGGTATTCCGAGTGAGATTGTCACTAATCATGGCAATCACTTTCATAATGAAATGATGGAAGAGTTAGCATCCAATCTGGGGTTTAAGCATGGTCATTCTTCCCCTTACTACCCCCAGGCAAATGGATAGGTAGAGGTCGTCAACAAGTCTCTCAAGACCATTTTGCAAAAAACTGTCAACCAGAGTAAGTCTGACTGGCACATTATGCTATATCCCGCACTTTGGGCATACTGAACCTCAGTCAAGACTGCCATCGACTTTTCTCCTTTCCAGTTAGTACACGGTTTGGATTCGATATTACCTATTGAATGCATAATCCCTTCTCTTAAGTTGGCAGTCGTGCTCCTCCCTGACACTTTCGATCTCGAGCGACGCCTTGTACACCTAGAGAGGCTTGATGAGCAACGTCGAGACGCCTCTATGTCTATCAAGGTGAACAAAAGACGTGTCAAGGTCTCATACGATAAGTCTGTTTATCCTCGGTTGTACGCTGAGGGTGACTTGGTCCTCTTATATGATCAAGACAAAGAACTGTTGGGGGCAGGCAAGTTTAAACCCATGTGGCACGGTCCCTATATCGTGCGACGTGTCTTAGAAAAAGGAGCCTATGAGTTAGAAGATTATGAAGGGAATATGTTGGCCGAGCCCAGGAATGGGCTCTACTTGAAAATATATTACGCTTGAGCCCCAAGCTTGGGCATAAGTCTTTGTATACTAATGTAATTTAGTGTACATATATTTTCCCTTTACTTTTTCATCTTCAGCTTGCTTATCGAGTTTTCCCTTGGTTGGCAGATGTCAATGGAGTCTTCGGTCTACTTAGGATTCACAGACAGAGCCATTCGTCATGCACAAAAATTGACTTCCACCGCTTGGGTGGTTTACTCACCCGAGGGTCTACTGGTGTCTTTAGGTGAAGTATGCCTAGGTCCATCCACGAATAATGTGGTCGAATATAACCTTGTTATATAACTTTTTTCGCGATGTTATTTCACATGGTATTCGCTCTTTAGATCTTTGCCTAGATTCCCAGTTAGTAGTATGTCAGTTGAATGACAGTTACCGCGTGCGCAATCCTACTTTACTTTGACTATTTCTACAGGTACGTCTTTTAGAACAACAGTTTGATTTTATTACTTATCATCACATACCTAGGATTTTTAATTATGTATCCGATACTTATGCTAATTTCATTTTAGATTGGAATTTGTCACATAACTAAAGAAAAGAAAACCATCTCATCAATGTACACATTGTAATATAAGTAAAGCTGAAGATCCCTGTTTTATATATATTTCAAAAAATATGATGTTTATAGTACAAAATTGGGGCCAACACCCTCAATACACATATATAGTCGATAGTACAAGATCCATGAAATGTACACCTATGGTGCCGGATGTGTGTCATGATAACAAACTACAACATTTGTGAGACGTCTAAAGAGTTGCACCCAAGCTATGGGCACACCAACCACTTGCGTTGAATGGCCTCTGACAAATCCTCTACTTGAACCATCAGAATCCTATGTGTTAAATGAGATAGGTTGCCTTGCACATTTTGAAGGATTATCTCTACTTCTCCTCCCGTTGCCTCCGACGATGTTGTGGAAGCTTGTCCGGTTGTCGTGGACCTATGTCTGTGTCACAAAAGTGTCTAGTTAGTACTTAAGCATCATCTAAAAATATTTTTGTTTTACTATACAAAAATACAAAAAAATGAAATATTTAAAAATATTGACATACCTATGTCCCTGTAGGCGGTCCCTGGTGGCAGTGGCATGTCAGGGTCCCCTCTGAAGTCGATCCCTTCATAGTGGTAGTCATCCAGAGCAATGACCTGTCACCTCCACCAGTAAAAGAAATCATCGATGTAGGGTGTGGGCACCCTACCTCCCACTGCCATCTCATTACCTCG
>JZKD02S0212238.1:0-22029 GCA_000966675.3 Picea glauca | reverse complement strand
CCCTATGACCGTTAATGATGTAAACCTATATGTTTCCTTCAGAGGGGTCAGTGGCCTGAGTTCCTAAAGAGAGAAGGGAGAAGAACTTTTCCTGAGAAAAGAAGTTGCATTTTCCCTTGTAAAATCCCTGTAAAAAAAGGAAGTTCGCAGGTTGCTCTATAGGCAGGGTACGAGAATGCCTAATTCTCATAGGTTGCACCATAGCTACGGTGCGATATGTTCACAGGTTTCTCTATAGGCAGGGTGCGAGAAAGCCTACACGTGGGAAAAACAAGCGTTTTCTCGAATCTTCTAGAAGGAGAAACTTCTATAGTGAGGTGGCATCCGAATGGTTTGGATCTTACTCGCTTTCATGATTTGGTGGGATCATCCTAACCTCCTTACCTTATCCTCTTCAACTTATAAAAGGAGAGGAGTTCTCATGGAGAAAGTTAGCTTGGGCTAGCTTTGGAGCTTTTGGTTGGCTTGGAATTATTAGCTTGGTTGGAGTGGCTTTGAGATTTGCCTTTGTCAAGATAGATTGTGAATATTATCAGATCTATTCTCTCAAAATTCTTGGAGTGAAAGTGTGTGGGGAACGAAGGACAATTGGAAGGGACCTTACGACATCAAGGCAATGGTTGTAATCTCTCTTTCACATTTAATATGATACAATAATATGATTCTTTCCTATAAAGCTTGTTGTGTTTTATTGTATGATTCCTTGATCAAATACATAGGTTGATATTGAGTTTATGCTATTACTATCACTTTGGTTGGTTGCGTTCTTTTGCAGGATCATCATTGTATGACCGTTGGAACAGAGCTAGGATGGCGAGAGGAAGTGGCATTTAAATGGTATGTCACCTATCTCTCTTTAGTTAGTAAATTCAATATCTAAAACTTAAGGAAAGTGTCCTGTTCCGGTGTGTTTTGTTCTAGATCCAAGTGGATCTAGGGATATCAGTTAGTGTCCGCACCTACCGATTAGTCCGATAACACAGCTTAGGGGGAATATTTCAGAAAATAGAAAAATCTCAAACTGCCAACTTGCACCTTGATTTTCATGCACATGGAAGCGAATTGAAAGATTCTAAAACATGGGTTTTTCTACGAGCATGGCCAATTAGGTCTCTAATGAGCCGTTTTTGAAAATTTGCTACAGTTACAGAGTTATGGAAGGTGCTTTGGAGTGGATTAATAAAATAACACAGTTTTCCTGTTATAGTCTAGTACCAACGTGACTGTCTAATTCCAATACCAACATGACTGTTTGATTCTGGTACCTCCGCCTGTGAAGATCTGGTAGTTGATTAAATATCTAGATGCTAATGATATTGAGAATATTGTTGGATGGAAGTAACCTAGTTTAGCAAAGCAATCAAGTAACCATCAAATTTGATTACCATGTAATTAATGATCTCTTCCTTGTAAATCACGACYYRAASTCTATAAGAACATGGTCATGGMAAGGGAGAGAGGAGAGGGGGATMTRGAMATATAGACATATGAAGAAATAGAGAGCARTGTTGCATATTGTGAAACATATCCTGAGTTTGAGTTTAATGAAAGAATTTCATTTATGTCCATGTTTTGATCATTAAGGAATGAATGTGAATTGAGTTGTTGGTATAATCTAATTTCATGTTTTAAGATTTGAGTAAGAGGGATGTGTGGATTAAAGACCAACTTACTATAGACTCTAGTCGTTGACCTGTTGAAGCAGCAAGGGACACCGCCCAACAGAGGTCGACATTCCTGTAGGATAATGCTAGTATTTGATTTTGGTAGTATACTTGTTAGGTTAGTTGAAGATTTGATTCTTCAATTTAAATCATCATCTATAATAGCTTCAGATTATAACAGATAGTCTAGTCTCAGATTTTGGCTATATGATTGCTTAAGATCATTACTTACTTTGTTTTTGCATATGCTCTATTTTTATGAATTTGATTTTTAGACATGAATGTTGGCAACAGTAGTCAGACATATCTAAAGAGGAATTAGTGAAGTTCACAACAACACATTGTGAACCACAACATACTCAGTATATTGACTATTGATCTACCCATGCTATGTCTTAATGATTGATGTGTGATTTCCCTTTCAGAAGTGTGGATTGCATAGTTAGTTTTCTGAGTCAGATATCAGATTTGATCTATCAAACCAACTCCATCTCATACTTGCATGTGCCATAATGGAGTAGATAGCCTCTTTGTGAAAGACAACCAAAGTGCATTTCGGTTTTCTATTTTGATTTGTTTCCAACATACATAGTTCTATACTCATGACGTTAGAAATTACCTTTCTTACTGGTGTCTTGTAACTCTGTTGATTACGAATCCTGGATTGATAATTAATGAGTGCATTATACTAAACATATAATCAACACAACAAGTATCATTCTAGGACCACATTTGAAGGGAGTGGGATTATGGGTAGAAAAGAAAATTTCCCCACTTCCAAATATTCAATCATATTTGGATAGCCATTTGAGGTTTTCACTCGTGGTGAGAGCGAAGACGTGTGGTTCTTGGGCAGCATTTTCCCAACTCTGTGTCTCGTTCTAGGCCCACATTTGAATGAAGTGGGATTATGGGTGGAAAAGCAAAGTTCCCCGCTTCCAAATATGGAATCATATTTGGATACCCATTTGAGGGTTGGACCCATGGTCTTCATTGAGAGCAAAGACGCGTGGTTCTTGGGCCACTTTTTCCCAACTATGGGTCCCGTTCTAGGCCCACGTTTGAACGAAGTGGGATTATCGGTGGAAAAGCAAAGTTCACCGCTTCCAAATATGGAATCAGATTTGGATTCCCATTTGAGTGTTGCACCCATGGTCTTGATTTCGAGCGAAGACATGTGGTTCTTGGGCCGCTTTTTCCCAACTCTGGGTCCCATTCTAGGCCCACGTTTGAATAGAGTGGGATTATGGGTGGAAAAGAAAAGTTCCCCACTTCCAAATATGGAATCATACTTGGATACCCATTTGAGGGTTGCATGCATGGTCTTGATTGCGAGCGAAGAAGTGTGGTTCTTGGGCCACTTTTTCTCAACTCCGGGTCCTATTCTAGGAACACATTTGAATGTAGTGGGATTATGGGTGGAAAAGAAAAGTTCCTCGTTTACAAATATGGAATCATATTTGGATACCCATTTTAGGGTTGCACCTGTGGTCTTGATTGCCAGCGAAGACGTGTGGTTGTTATGCCACATTTTCTCAACATTAGGTCCCATTCTAGGCCCACGTTTCCAAATATGGAATCATATTTGGATACCCATTTGAGGGTTGCACGCGTGGTCTTGATTGTGAGAAAAGAAGTGTGTTTCTTGGGCTTCTTTTTCTCAACTACGGGTCCCGTTCTAGGACCACGTTTGAACATAGTGGGATTATGGGTGGAAAAGCAAAGTTCCCCACTTCGAAATATGGAATCATACTTGGATACCCATTTTAGGGTTGCACCCATGGTCTTGATTGCTAGCAAAGACGTGTGGTTGTTGGGCCGCTTTTAATCAACACCGTGTCCCATTCTAGGCCCACATTTGAACGAAGTGGGATTATGGGTGGAAAATCCAAGTTCCCCGCTTTCAAATATGGAATCATATTTGGATACCCATTTGAGGGTTGCACGCGTGGTCTTGATTCTGAGCAAAGATGTGTGGTTCTTGGGCCGCATTTTCTCAACTTCGTGTCCCATTCTAGTCCCACATTTGAACGAAGTGGGATTATGGGTGGAAAAGCAAAGTTCCTTGCTTCCAAATATGGAATCATATTTGGATACCCATTTGAGGGTTGCACCCATGCTCTTGATTGCGAGCGAAGACGTGTGGTTCTTGAGCCGCTTTTTCCCAACTCTGAGTCCCATTCTAAGCCCACGTTTGAACGAAGTGGGAATATGGGTGGAAAATAAAAGTTCCCCGCTTCCAAACATGAAATCATATTTGGATACCCATTTGAGGGTTGTACCCGTGGTCTGGATTGCGACCGAAGATGTGTGGTTCTTGGGCCGCTTTTTATCAACACCGGGTCTCATTCTAGGTCCACGTTTGAACGGAGTGGGATTACGGGTGGAAAAGCAAAGATCCCCGCTTCCAAATATGGAACCATATTTGGATACCCATTTGAGTGTTGCACCCGTGGTATTGATCGTGAGCGAAGACATGTGGTTCTTGGGCCATTTTTTCCCAACTCCGGGTCCTGTTCTAGGCCCTCGTTTGAATGGAGTGGGATTATGGGTGGAAAAGAAAAGTTCCTCGCTTCCAAATATGGAGTCATATTTGGATTCCCATTTGAGGGTTATACTCGTGGTCTTGATTGCGAGCGATGTCATGTGGTTCTTGGGCCACTTTTTCCCAACTCTAGGTCCCATTCTAGGCCCACATTTGAACGGAGTGGGATTAAGGGTGGAAAAGAAAACTTCCTCGTTTCCAAATATGGAATCATATTTGGATACCCATTTGAGGGTTGCACGCATGGTCTTGATTGTGGGCAAAGAAGTGTGGTTCTTGGGCCTCTTTTTCTCAACTACGGGTCTCATTCTAGGACCACGTTTGAACGTAATGGAATTATGGGTGGAAAAGCATATTTCCCCTTTTCCAAATATGGAATCATATTTGGATACCCATTTTATGGTTGCACCCGTGGTCTTGATTGTGAGCGAAGATGTGCAGTTGTTGGGTCGCCTTTTATCAACACTGGGTCTCGTTCTAGGCCCACATTTGAATAGAGTGGGATTATGGGTGGAAAAGCAAAGTTCCCCTCTTCCAAATATGGAAACATATTTGGATACCCATTTGAGTGTTGCATGCGTGGTCTTGATTGCGAGCGAAGAAGTGTGGTTCTTGGGTCGCTTTTTCTCAAATCTGGGTCCTGTTCTAGGAACATGTTTGAATGTAGTGGGATGATGGGTGGAAAAGAAAAGCACCCCACTTACAAATATGGAATCATATTTGGATACCCATTTTAGGGTTTCACCCATGGTCGTGATTTCAAGCGAAGACGTGTGGTTTTTTGACCGCTTTTTCTAAACATCGGGTCTCATTCTAGGCACATGATTGAACAGAGTGGGATTATGGGTGGAAAAGCAAAGTTCCCTGCTTCCAAATATGGAATCATATTTGGATACCCATTTGAGGGTTGCACATGTGGTCTTGATTGCGAGCGAAGACGTGTGGTTCTTTAGTCGCTTTTTCTCAACTACGGGTCATGTTCTAGGCCCACGTTTGAATGAAGTGGGATTATTGGTGGAAAAGCAAAGTTCCCCGCTTCCAAATATGGAATCATACTTTTATACACATTTGAGGGTTGCACGCGTGGTCTTGATTGCTTGAGAAGACGTGTGGTTGGGTCGCTTTTTCTCAACTACTTGTCCCATTCTAGGCCCACGTTTGAATGGAGTGGGATTATGGGTGGAAAAGCAAAGTTCCTCGCTTCCAAATATGGAATCATAGTTGGATACCCATTTGAGGGTTTCACGCGTGGTCTTGATTGCGAGCGAAGACGTGTGTTCCTTGGGCCGCTTTTTCTCAACTACGGGTCACGTTCTAGGCCCACGTTTGAACGAAGTGGGATTATGGGTGGAAAAGCAAAGTTCCTCGCTACCAAATATGGAATCATATTTGGATTCCCATTTGAGGGTTGCTTCCATGGTGCGAGCGAAGACGTGTGGTTCTTGGGTCGCTTTTTCCCAACTCCGGGTCCCGTTCTAGGCCCATGTTTGAATGAAGTGGGATTATGGGTGGAAATGAAAAGTTCCTCGCTTCCAAATATGGAATCATATTTGGATACCCATTTGAGGGTTTCACCCTTGGTTTTGATTGCGAGCGAAGATGTATGGTTCTTGGGCTGCTTTTTCCCAACTACGGGTCTCGTTCTAGTCCCACGTTTGAACGAAGTGGGATTATGGGTGGAAAAGAAAAGTTCCCCGCTTCAAAATATGGAATCATATTTGGATACCCATTTGAGGGTTACACACGTGGTCTTGATTGTGAGCGAAGACATGTGGTTCTTGGGCCGCTTTTTCTCAACTACGGGTCCCGTTCTAGGACCACATTTGAACGTAGTGGTAGTATGGGTGGAAAAGCAAAGTTCCCCTCTTCAAAATACAGAATCATATTTCGATACCCATTTTAGGGTTGCACCCGTGGTCTTGATTGTGAGCGAAGATGTGTGGTTCTTGGGTCACTTTTTATCAACACTGTGTCCTATTCGAGGCCCACATTTGAATGGAGTGGGATTATGGGTGGAAAAACAAAGTTCTCCACTTCAAAATATGGAATCATATTTCGATACCCATTTGAGGGTTGCATGCATGGTCTTGATTGCGAGCGAAGACGTGTGGTTCTTGGGCCGCCTTTTCTCAACTACGGTTCATGTTCTACACCCATGTTTGAACAGAGTGGGACTATTAATGGAAAATCAATGTTACCCGCTTCCAAATGTGGAATCATATTTGGATACCCATTTGAGGGTTGCACACGTGGTCTTGATTGCTTGTGAAGATGTGTGGTTTGGCCACTTTTTCTCAACTCAATGTCACGTTCTAGGCCCACGTTTGAACTGAGTGGGATTATGGGTGGAAAAGCAAAGTTCCCCGCTTCCAAATATGGATTCATATTTGGATACCCATTTGAGGGTTGCACACGTGGTCTGGATTGAGAGCAAAGACGTATCGTTCTTGGGGCGCATTTTCTCAACTTCAGTTCACATTCTAGGTCCACGTTTGAATGGAGTGGGATTATGGGTTGAAAAAAAAAATTCCCCACTTCCAAATATGGAATTATATTTGGATTCTCATTTGAGGGTTACACTCGTGGTGTGAGCGAAGACGTGTCATTCTTGGGCCGCTTTTTCCCAACTCTAGGTCCCGTTCTAGGCCCACATTTGAACAAAGTGGGATTATGGGTGGAAAAGAAAAGTTCCTCGCTTCCAAATATGGAATCATATTTGGATACCCATTTGAGGGTTGCACGCTTGGTCTTGATTGCGAGCGAAGACGTGTGGTTCTTGGGTCACTTTTTCCCAACTCCGAGTCTCGTTCTAGTCTCATGTTTGAACGAAGTTGGATAATGGGTGGAAAATCAAAGTTCCTCGCTTCCAAATATGGAATGATATTTGGATACCCATTTGAGGGTTGCACCCGTGGTCTTGATTGTGAGCGAAGACGTGTGGCTCTTGGGCCTCTTTTTCCCAACTATGGGTCCTGTTCTAGGCCCACGTTTGAACGAAGTGGGGTTATGGGTGGAAAAGAAAAGTTCCCCACTTCCAAATATGGAATCGTATTTGGATACGCATTTGAGGGTTGCACCCATGGTCTTGATTGTGAGCGAAGACATGTGGTTCTTGTCCCGCTTTTTCCCAACTCTTGGTCCCATTCTAGGCCCAAGTTTAAACGGAGTGGGATTATGGGTGCAAAAGCAAAGTTCACCACTTCCAAATATGGAATCATATTTGGATACCCATTTGAGGGTTGCACCCGTGGTCCTTATTGTGAGCGAAGATGTGTGGTTCTTGGGCCGCTTTTTCCCAACTCTGGGTCCCATTCTAGGCCCATGTTTGAAAAGAGTTGTATTATGGGTGGAAAAAAAAAATTCCTCGCTTCTCAATAGGGGATCATATTCGGATACCCATTTGAGGGTTGCATGTGTGGTATTGATTGCGAGCAAAGACGTGTGGTTCTCGAGCCGTTTTTTCTCAACTTTGGGTCACGTTGTAGGCCCACGTTTGAACGGAGTGGGATTATGGGTGGAAAAGAAAAGTTCCCCACTTCCAAATATGGAATAATATTTTGATACCCATTAGAAGGTTGCTCGGGTTGTATTGATTGTGAATGAAGACGTGTGGTTCTTGGGCCCATTTTTTCTCAACTTCGCGTCCTGTTCTAGGCCCACTTTGAACGGAGTGGGATTATGGGTGGAAAAGCAAAGTTCCTCGCTTCAAAATATGGAATCATATTTGGATACCCATTTAAGTGTTGAACACATGGTCTTGATTGCGAGCGAAGACGTGTGGTTCTTTGGCCTCTTTTTCTCAACTCGGGGTCACGTTCTAGGCCCATGTTTGAACGGAGTGGGATTGTGGGTGGAAAAGCAAAGTTCCTCGCTTCCAAATATGGTATCATATTTGGTTTCCCATTTGAGGGTTTCAGTCGTGGTTTTGATTGCGAGCGAAGACGTGTGGTTCTTGGGCCGCTTTTTTTCAACTTTGGGTCCCATCCTAGGCCCACGTTTGAACGGAGTGGGATTATGGGTGGAAAAGCAAAGTTCCTCACGTCCAAATATGGAATCATATTTGGATACCCATTTGAGGGTTGCACTAGTGCTCTTGATTGCAAGCGAAGACATGTGGTTCTTGGGCCACTTTTTCACAACTTCAGATACTGTTCTAGGCCCACGTTTGACTGGAGTGGGATTATGGGTGGAAAAGCAAAGTTCCCCCATACTAAATATGGAATCATATTTGGATACCCATTTGAGGGTTGCACCTGTGGTCTTGATTGCGAGCAAAGACGTGTGGTTCTTGGGCCGCTTTTTCTCAACTCGGTGTCCTGTTCTAGGCCCACGTTTGAACAGAGTGGGATTATGTTTGGAAAAGAAAAGTTCCTCACTTCTAAATATGGAATCATATTTCAATACCTATTTGAGGGTTGCACACATAGTCTTGATTGCGAGCGAAGATGTGTGGTTCTTGGGCCTGTTTTTCCCAACTACGGGTCTCGTTCTAGGCCCAAGTTTGAACGAAATGGGATTATGGGTGGAAAAGAAAAGTTCCCCACTTCCAAATATGGAATCATATTTGGATACCCATTTGAGGGTTTCACCCATGTTCTTGATTGCGAGAGAAGACGTGTGGTTCTTGGGCCGCTTTTTCCAAACTCTGGGTCTCGTTCTAGGCCCACATTTGAACGAAGTGGTATTATGGGTGGAAAGGCAAAGTTCCCCGCTTCCAAATATGGAATCATATTTGGATACCCATTTAAGGTTTGCAACCGTGGTGCGAGCGAAGAAGTGTGGTTCTTGGGTTGCATTTTCCCAACTCTCGGTCTTGTTCTAGGCCCACGTTTGAACGAAGTGGGATAATGGGTGGAAAAGCAAAGTTCCCCGCTTCCAAATATGGAATCATATTTGGATACCCATTTGAGGGTTGGACCCATGGTATTCATTGCGAGAGAAGACGTGTGGTTCTTGGGCCGCTTTTTCCCAACTCTGGGTCCCATTCTAGGCCTACGTTTGAATGGAGTGGGATTATGGGTGTAAAAACAAAGTTCCCCACTTCCAAATATGGAATCATATTTGGATACCCATTTCAAGGTTGCACCCATGGTCTTGATTGCGAGCAAAGACGTGTGGTTCTTGGGCCGCTTTTTCCTGGATGGATACCCTTTTCAGGGTAGCTCCCGTGGTCTTGATTGTGAGCGAAGACGTGTGGTTCTTGGGCAGCTTTTTCCCAACTCCGGGTCCCATTCTAGGCGCATGTTTGAATGGAGTGGGATTCTGGGTGGAAAATCAAAGCTCCCCGCTTCCAAATATGGAATCATATTTGGATACCCATTTGATGGTTGCACCCGTGGTCTAATTTGCGAGGGAATACGTGTGGTTCTTGGGCTGCTTTTTCCCAACTGTTGGTCCCGTTCTACACCCATGTTTAACTGAGTGGGATTATGGGTGGAAAAGAAAAGTTCCCCGCTTCAAAATGTGGAATCATTTTTGGATACCCATTTGAGGGTTGCACCTGTGGTCTTGAGTGCGAGTGAAGAAGTGTGGTTCTTGGGCCACTTTTTCCCAACTCTGTGTCCCATTCTAGGCCCACGTTTGAATGAGGTGGGATTATGGGTGGAAAAGAAAAGTTCCCCGCTTCCAAATATGGAATCATATTTGGATACCCATTCGAGGGTTTCACCTGTGGTCTTGATTGTGAGCGAAGACGTGTGGTTCTTGTGCAACATTTTCCCAACTCCGGGTCCTGTTCTAGGCCCACGTTTGAATGGAGTGGGATTATGGGTGGAAAAGAAAATTTCCCCACTTGCAAATATGGTACCATATTTGGATACCCATTTGAGGGTTGCACCCATGGTCTTGATTGTGAGCGAAGACGTGTGGTTTTGGGGCCACTTTTTCCCAACTCTGTTTCCCGTTCTAGGCCCACGTTTGAACAGAGTGGGATTATGGGTGGAAAAGTAAAGTTCTCTGCTTCAAAATATGGAATTATATTTGGATACCCATTTGGGGGTTGCACCCATGGTATTGATTGTGAGTGAAGACGTGTGGTTCTTGGACCGCTTTTTCCCAACTTGACGCATTGTTCTAGGCCCACGTTTGAACGGAGTGGGATTATGGGTGGAAAAGCAATATTACCCGCTTCCAAATATGGAATCATATTTGGATACCCATTTAAGGGTTGCGCCTATGGTATTGATTGCGAGCGAAGACGTGTGGTTCTTGGGCCTCTTTTTCTCAACTCAGGGTCCCGTTAGAGGCCCGAGTTTGAACAGAGTGGGATTATGGGTGAAAAAGCAAAGTTCCCCACTTCCAAATATGAAATCATATTTGGATACCCATTTTAGGGTTGCACCTGTGGTCTTGATTGCGAGGGAAGGCATGTGGTTGTTGGGCCTCTTTTTCTCAACTCCAGGTCTCGTTCTAGGCCCATGTTTGAATAGAGTGGGATTATGAGTGGAAAAGCAAAGTTCCCCGCTTCCAAATATGGAATCATATTTGGATACCCATTTGAGGGTTTCACACATGGTCTTGTTTGCGAGCGAAGACGTGTGGCTCGTTGGCCGCTTTTTCTCAACTTCGGGTCACGTTCTAGGCCCACGTTTGAATAAAGTGGTATTATGGGTGAAAAGAAAAGTTCCTCGCTTCCAAATATGGAATCATATTTGGATACCCATTTGAGGGTTGCACCTATGGTCTGGATTGATTTTCCCCAACTTCGAGTCACGTTCTAGGCCAACGTTTGAACAGAGCTGGATTATGGTTGGAAAAGCAAAGCTCCCCGCTTCAAAATATGGAACCATATTTGGATACCAATTTGTAGGTTGCACCCATGGTATTGATCACACATGAAGACATTTGGTTCTTGGGCCGCTTTTTCCCAACTCTATGTCCCGTTCTAGGCCCAAGTTTGAACAGAGTGGGATTATGGGTGGAAAAGAAAATTTCCCCACTTCCAAATATAGAATCATATTTGGGTTCCCATTTGAGGGTTGCATCCGTGGTCTTGATTGCGAGCGAAGGTATGTGGTTCTTGGGCCACGTTTTCCCAACTCTCGGTCCCACTCTAGGCCTACGTTTGAATGGAGTTGGAATATGGGTGGAAAAGTAAAGTTCCCCACTTCCAAATATGGAATCATATTTGGATACCCATTTGAGGGTTGCACGCATGGTCTTGATTGCGAGTGAAGAAGTGTGGTTCTTGGGCCGCTTTTTCTCAACTCGGGGTACCGTTCTAGGACCACGTTTGAACGTAGTGGGATTATGGGTGGAAAAGCAAAGTTTCCCTCTTTGAAATATGGAATCATATTTGCATACCCATTTTAGGGTTGCACCCATGGTCTTGATTGCAAGCGAAGACATGTGGTTGTTGGTCCGCTTTTTCTCAACACCGGCTCCCGTTCTAGGCCAATGTTTGAACAGAGTGGGATTATGGGTGGAAAAGCAAAGTTTCTCGCTTCACAATATGGAATCATATTTGGATACCCATATGAGGGTTGCACGCATGGTCTTGATTATGAGCGAAGACGTGTGTTCCTTGGGCTGCTTTTTCTCAACTCCAGGTCACGTTTTAGGCCCACGTTTGAACGGAGTGGTATTATGGGTGAAAAATCAAAGTTCCTCACTTCCAAATATGGAATCATATTTGGATTCCCATTTGAGGGTTGCACTCGTGGTGCAAGTGAAGACGTGTGCTTCATGGGATTCTTTTTCCCAACTCCGGGTCCTGTTCTCGGCCCATGTTTGAATGAAGTGGGATTATGGGCGGAAAAGAAAAGTTCCTCACTTCCAAATATGTAACCATATTTGGATACCCATTTGAGGGTTGCACTCTTGGTCCTTATTGCGAGTGAAGATGTGTGATTCTTGGGCTTCTTTTTCCCAACTCTGTGTGTCGTTCTAGTCCCATGTTTGAACGAAGTGGGATTATGGGTGGAAAAGCAATGTTCACCGCTTCCAAATATGGAATCATCTTTGGATACCCATTTGAGGGTTGCACTCGTGTTCTTGATTGTGAGCGAAGACATGTGGTTCTTGGGCCTCTTTTTCCCAACTTCGGGTCCTGTTCTACGCCCAAGTTTGAACGAAGTGGGATTATGAGTGGAAAAGCAAAGTTCCCCACTTCCAAATATGGAATCATATTTGGATACCCACTTGAGGGTTTCACCCGTGTTCTTGATTGCGGTCGAAGACATTTGGTTCTTGGGCCGCTTTTTCCCAACTCCAGGTCCCGTTCTAGGCCTACATTTGAACGGAGTGGGATTATGGGTGGAAAAGCAAATTTCCTCGCTTCCAAATATGGAATCATATTTGGATACCCATTTGAGGGTTGTACCCTTGGTCTTGATTTCGAGTGAAGACATGTGCTTCTTGGTGAGATTTTTCCTAGATGGATACCCATTTCAGGGTTGCACCCATGGTCTTGATTGCGAGCAAAGACGTCTGGTTCTTGGGCCACTTTCTCCCAACTCTGTGTCCCATTCTAGGCCCACTTTTGAACGAAGTGGGATTATGGGTGGAAAGTAAAGTTCCCCGCTTCAAAATATGGAATCATATTTGGATACCCATTTGAGGGTTGCACCCATGGTCTTGATTGCGAGCGAAGACGTGTGGTTCTTGGGCTACTTTTTCCCAACTCTATGTCTTGTTCTAGGCCCACGTTTGAATGAAGTGGGATTATGTGTGGAATAACTATGTTCCCTACTTCGAAATATGGAATCATATTTGGATACCCATTTGAGGGTTTCACTTATGGTATTGATTGTGAGCAAAGATGTGTGGTTCCTGGGCTTCTTTTCCCTAGCTTCGTGTCCTGTTCTATGCCCATGTTTGAATGGAGTGGGATTATGGGTGGAAAAGAAAAGTTCCCCTCTTCCAAATATCGAACCATATTAGGATACCCATTTGAGGGTTTCACCCGTGGTCCTTATTGCGAGAGAAGACGTGTGTTTCTTGGGCCAGTTTTTCCCAAATCTGTGTCTCGTTCAAGGCCCATGCTTGAATGGAGTTGGATTATCGATGGAAACACAAAGTTCCCATCTTCCAAATATGGAATCATATTTGGATAACCATTTGAGGGTTGTACCCGTGGTCTTGATTGCGAGCGAAGACGTGTGGTTCTTGGGCCTCTTTTTCCCAAATCTGGGTCTCGTTCTAGGCCCACGTTTGAACGAAGTGGGATTATGGGTGGAAAAGAAAATTTCCACGCTTCCAAATATGGAATCATATTTGGATACCCATTTGAGGGTTTCACCCGTGCTGCGAGGGAAGACGTGTGGTTCTTGGGCCGCATTTTCCCATCTCCGGGTCCCGTTCTAGGCCCACGTTTGAACAAAGTGGGATTATGGGTGGAAAAGCAAAGTTTCTCGCTTCCAAATATGAAATCATATTTGGATACCTATTTGAGGGTTGTACCCGTGGTCTTGATTGCGAGCGAAGACGTGTAGTTCCTGGGCCTCTTTTTCCCAACTCTACGTACCATTCTAGGCCCATGTTTGAACAGAGTGGGATTATGGGTGCAAAAGAAAACTTCCCCACTTCCAAATATGGAACCATATTTGGATACCCATTTGAGGGTTACACCCGTAGTATTGATTGCGAGCGAAAACGTGTGCTTCGTGGAATGTTTTTTCCCAACTTCGTGTCCCGTTCTAGGCCCACGTTTAAACGAAGAGGGACTATGGGTGGAAAAGTAAAGTTCGTCGCTTGTAAATACAGAATCATATTTGGATACCCATTTGAGGATTGCACCCATGTTCTTGATTTCGATCAAAGACGTGTGGTTCCATTGCCTCTTTTTCCCAACTCCATGTCACATTCTAGGCCTACGTTACAATGGAGTGGGATTATGGGTGGAAAAGAAAAGTTCCTGACTTCCAAATATGGAATCATATTCGGATACCCATTTGAGGGTTGCACCCATGGTCTTGATTGCAGGCGAAGACGTGTGGTTGTTGGGTTTCTTTTTCCCGGATGGATACCCATTTGAGGGTTGAAATCATGGTCTTGATTGCGAGCGAAGACACGTGGTTCTTGGGTTGCTTTTTCCCAACTACGTGTCTCGTTCTAGGCCCATGTTTGAACGGAGTGGGATTATGGGTGGAAAAGAAAATTTCCTCACTTCCAAATATGGAATCATATTTGGATACCCATTTGAGGGTTGCACCTGTGGTCTAATTTTTGAGCGAAGACATGTGGTTCTTGGGCCATTTTTTCCCAATTCCTGGTCCCGTTCTACGCCCACATTTGAACGGAGTGGGATTATGGGTGGAAAATCAAAGTTCCCCTCTTTGAAATATGGATTCATATTTGGATACCCATTTGAGGGTTGCACCCATGGTCTTGATTGCGAGCGAAGACATGTGGTTCTTAGTCCTCTTTTTCCAAACTTTGTGTCCCATTCTAGGCCCACGTTTGAACGGAGTGGGATTATGGGTGGAAATGAAAATTTCCCCACTTTCAAATATGGTACCATATTTGGATGCCCATTTGAGGGTTGCACCCATGGTCTTGATTGTGAGAAAATATGTGTGGTTCTTGGGCCACATGTTTCCCAACTCTGGGTACCGTTCTAGGCCCATGTTTGAATGGAGTGTGATTATGGGTGGAAAAGCAAAGTTCTCTGCTTCCAAATATGGAATTATTTTTGGATATCCATTCGAGAGTTGCACCCATGGTCTTGATGGTGAGCGAAGACGTGTAGTTCTTGGGCCGCTTTTTCCCAACTCAGGGTCCCGTTCTAGGCCCACGTTTGAGCAGAGTGGGATTATGTCTGGAAAAGAAAAGTTCATGTTGAAACCCTAAATTGATATCCCCACTACCCTATTTTACTCCTCATCTATACCTTTTTGGCTTACCTAATCTTGGGTAAACGACAAATAATACTACCATTAGCCGTTGATAAGGTCATAACATTAAGTATAATTAACTCATGCATTTTTGTGGTATTATTGAGCTAGGAGATTAAATGTCTCATGTACTAATGCTTCAATTTTCCATGTATAATCTTTGACCTCTAGATAAGTCCAGCCTTCCTGTACCAGCTTAGTTATCCGGTACTTGTGCACCGAATTGCCACTGTCTAAATCTGGTACCAAGCGCACCTTCTATGCAGATACGGTACTGAATCTCAATTGTCACGATCCGGTACCAAAGGTCGTAGACTGTTGTGATCCGGTACCACATTTGTGCACTGTTTGTATCCGGTACCATCTACCTGTTACGATCTAGTACCAATTCAGGAAGTCGTATGTACCAAGTTTAGCTCCAGATCATAACCAAGACAATTGTTGGATGATTATTGAATCACAAATGTTTTAGCAAGGCTATGTTAGGATAGTTTGTTGTTGATTCATCCTCATGCACTTCATGTCATGAGGATGAAACTTAGAATATGTAACCGAATAATTAAATTTAACAATTGAATGATTTGCAAACGATTTCACCTCCTTGTGTTTCATGACTAAGACTGTTTAAATAGTCATGGCAAGGATGGTGGAACAAAAAAGGGAGAGTTAGCATAATACATATGTGAAGCAGCGTTATATATTGCAGAACATATTTTGGGTGAAGATTAATAGAAGGATCATTTATCTCTATGCCTTGATCGTCTATGATTGAATGTGAGCTGAGTTGTTAGCATAGTTTGATTCTATGTTTTCAAGTTTGAGTGAGAGTAATGTGTGGGTTGAAAACAACTTTACTGTAGACTCCAGTCATTGACCTGTTGAAGTAGCAAGGGCCCACCGCCCAACAAAGGTCAACACCTTCGTAGATTAGTATTAGCATTTTCTTTCAATAGTGTGAATGTTAGATTAGTTGAAGATTTAATTCCTTCAGATGATAGTAGTACAATTTAGACTAGATTTTTAATTATATGATCATTTAAAGAGATTTACTCACTCTGTTTTGCATATGCTCTGTTTTTATGAATTTGATTTTGTTCCATAGACATGAATGTTGGCAACAGTAGTCAGACATATTTGAAGGAGAACTAGTGAAATTTACAACAACACATTGTGAACCACAACATACTTAGTATATTGACTATTGAACTACCCATGCTATGTCTTGATGATTGATGTGTGATTTCCTTTTCATAAGTGTGGTTGTATAGTTATTTCTTTGGGTCAGATAGCAGAGTTGATTTGTCAAAAGAACTCCATCTCATACTTGCATGTGCCATAATGGAGTAGATAGCCTCTCTGTGAAAGACAACCAAAGTGCATTTCGGTTTGCTCGTTTATTTTTTTCCCAGCATACATAATCTAGAATAGTTGACATTAGAATTATCTTTCTTACTGGTGTCCTGTAAATCTGTTGATTACGAATCCTGGATTGATAATTAATGAGTGCATTATACTAAACATATAAGCAACACAACATTTTGGCACCGTTGATGAGGAGTTGCAAACGGTAGGAAGTAATTTTTAGCTTAGAATTTTTGCATAAATTTTGAATGCTTTTAAAGGTTGCTTGAGGGAGGAGGATAAAACATTTAAGATGTGAGTGTAGAGCCACGCGACCACTAGAGTGGGGTTCTCCGAAACCAGGTTGCCTTCTTACCTTATAGATAGAATTGGGATTTCAATTCAATTAAAAATCAAATTTTCATTTTATGCATAGATATAGAGATAACAAGGGTAGATTCGTAAGCTCTAAAGATTCAAAAACAACACCCCCCCCCCGACTAATCCAACTGACACTGGTGTAGGAAAAATTCCAATAGGAGAAAGTTCAAGGGGAGCCAATGAGGCTCCAAAAGAAGAACCTAAAATGGAAGAATCAATATTGGGGTAGACAGAACGTGAGTCTGTTGAATGAGACACACAAAACCCAGTTTTTGAACCATCCATCAGTGGAGGAGGAACACCTAGATAAATGGCAAAAGAAGAAGGAAATGCTGCCACTGAAACTGAGACCTTTGGGTTTCCAATCTTGGATATTTCCAGAAACATCAGCATGAAAAACATCCCATTATCATTGTTACCCACTTTCATAGGTATGTCAACTCAAGATCTAGACTTATTTTTATTCAAGTTTGACATATTATGTAGAAGCTATAACTACTCAGATGATGCCCATAAACTTAATCTCTTCCCTGCCACATTGAAAGATTCAGCCTTAAGATGGTTCATGAGCTTAGGAGAAAATACAATTCTCTCTTGGGATCAGATGAAAGATACATTCTTACGTAAATACCAAGACTATTGTAAGGATAATGCTAAAAATGACATTTTTAAAATGCAGCAAACAAAAGATGAAAGCCCTGAAGACTACTTAGAAAGGTTCTTATGCAACTACCAAAAATCAAAATTATTCACCATAGAACCATCTGTAGTAAGAACTCTATTTTTGAAAGGCATTAGAGATGACTGCATAGAATTTTTAAACTTTTTAAGTTCAGGAGATGTGCACCAAAATCCTTTTTCAGATATCGCAGATTATTGTAGAAGATACTCAAGAGGACTAGCTAAAACAGGCAAAGCACCAAGAGATTCTTTTAGCAAAAATACAAGACAAAGCTTAGGGAATGTCACTAGAATTGAGTTAGGAAACTTACTAGAGAATTTTAAAATAGAAATCTTAAGCACAATCAACAACCAGTTAGATACCCTAAAATTGAAAAAGAAACAAGAAGAAGAGGTTGTTTTAGCAATTTTTTGTCCTAGATGTTGAAAGAAGCACGGTGAAAAGAATGCCCATTAAATGTCATAGAAATCTATGGCATGTGTACTCTAGAGAACCCCACATATGAGTGTCCAACTTTGCTTGAGCTACAAGCCATGTATAGGGGAGGAGTAATCTCACAAGAACAATCATACCCTTCCAGAAGACATTGGAGAGCACAAAACCCCAATGCATTTTATGACCCTAATTCACAGTATCAACAACAACAACGGGGTCCTTCCCCAATGTCCTATCCACAATGGACACCTCAGCAAGCTCAAACTCAACCTTGGCAACAAGGTTGGAGGGGACCTATGTTTGGGAATCCCTCTTACCCTACATATCCACAGTATCTTGCAAGCATTTCCCAATTACTACCTAGATTTAACCCACCACAGATACAAGCTTTACTTCCACCTCCTATACAACAGCAATTTGCAGTCCCCTTGAACCCTAACCAACAGCAACAAGTACTTATATACGAAAATCAACAACCACAAAACCAAGATTCTCACAACCCTCCTAGACCAACAACAATCCCTACCCAGCCAATCCCTAACCCCAATAATCGACCCACCCACCCTGTGCAGAATGCAGAAGTTCAAACCTTTCCCACCTATGAAATTAAACTACGATCAGGGAAGGCTATAAATCAATCAAATCCTAGAGTAGTAATTCAGGAAGAAAATGATAAAAATTATGAGGAAGAAAACACTCAAACCACCCCTGTAGAAGAAGAGACTTCCCCTCCTATTCCAATAATTTCTCAGTTCGTAGGTGTACCTCAACAAGTTAATCTTCTACCCTACCCTGAAAGACTATTAGTGAAGAAACCTGACCCACCCTTGCACAAAGATATAGAGGATGAATTACGAAATGTATGTATAAAAGTACCTCTGTTTCAAGCCATCAAAGATATCCCCATATATGCCAAAATCATAAGGGATATTTGTATTAAGAAACCAGGAAGGAATAAGATGGAACCTCCCCTTGTTCAGGTAGTAGGACAATTATCTGAATTTATTTATGAAATGCCATATAAATATAATGACCCTGGGAATCCAGTAGTCACTTTTGAAATTAATGGTATTTCCTTACCAAACACACTCATTGATTTGGGTGCAGCAATTAATGTAATTCCTTTTGACACTATGCAAAAACTCCAAATCAACCAGTTGAGACCAGCCCAAACCATGATAGAATTGGCAGATAAGTCAGTCATTAGCCCTGCAAGAAGTTTAGATGATATCATAGTCACTCTAGCTTCTTGGGAATATCCAGTAGACTTTCTAGTCATCTACTCTAAATCATCTTCCAAACTAGGACACCCTATGGTTCTTGGCCGCCCTTGGATGGCCACATCAGACGTCTTTATCAATTGTCGGTCCGATGAGATGACTATATCCAATGGCACACATAGCCAAAAACTTGTTCTCTTCCCTCTTGCCCAACCGGCACAAGAAATACCTGTTTGGCTAGAAAACCCTTATGGAGAAGAAGATTGCATCAGACCCCTGTTAACACTTGAACAAGTAAGAGGAATGCAAGAACAATTGGATGAACAAGTCTTAACTTTATTTTTGGTTGATACAAACTGCATTGAATATCCTAGGTCCTTTGCAGAATTGTCACACATTTTCATTTCCAAATTTCAACAAACTTGGCACCATGATATCACTCAATTATATACTTTATCACCAACTTCCTTAGAGAAGGAAGAAAGTACTAAACTTGTTGAGATTATGCCAGGAAAACCTTTGTATATCAACTCTAGTTTGGAACTAGAACAAAAGACATAAGTAATTGAAATGCTCCAAAGACAATTTGATGCCTTTACATGGGATTATGCACACATGAAAGGCATTCACCCTAACACATGCACACATGATATTTACACTAATGACCAAATTAGATCAGTTAGACATCCTCAACAAAGGATGAATCTAGTCCTCAAAGATATTGTAAAAGAAGAATTGCAAAAACTCCTTCAAGCCAATCTCATATACCCCATTTCAGATAGTCAATGGGTATCTCCACTTGTCATAGTTCCTAAGAAAAATGGTAAGTGGAGAATATGTGTAGACTTCAGGGAATTGAAAAAAGCCACCCATAGGGATTATTTTCCCCTACCATTTATTGATCAGGTGTTGGATACCTTGTCCAGAAAGAAGAATTTTTCGTTCCTAGATGGGTTTAGTGGTTATAACGAAATACAAATAGCACCCGAAGACCAAGAGAATACCACTTTTACCTGCCCATGGGGAACCTATGCTTATAGGATCCTTCCTTTTGGACTTTGCAATGCCCCAACTACTTTTCAAAGGGTTGTCCTAGCCATTTTCTCTGACTTGACCAACGACTGCGTAGAAGTCTACATGGACGACTTTACAGTCCATGGAAATGAGTTCCATGAAGCTTTGACTAGTTTGGAAAACGTCTTGATTAGGTGTAAGGAAACTAATCTTTCCCTAAGTAATGAAAAATAAAAAATGATGCTCACTGAAGGTATTGTTTTGTGACATCAAATCTCTGGCTTTGGAATGAGAGTTGATCCTGTGAAAATTCATATTATCACACAAATCAGAATACCTTCCTCAAAAAAGGAAGTTTGCATCTTTTTAGGGCATGCTGGCTACTATAGAATATTCATTCCCAATTTCACAAGATTAGCTACCCCTTTATTTAATTTATTATCTAAAGAAGCCGAATTTAATTGGGATGATGAATGCCAAGTATCTTTTGAGATTCTAAAACATAATTTTTTAACTACCCCTGTATTAAGAGGACCAAATTGGTCCCTTCCTTTTCATATATGTATTGATGCCTCAGACACAGCCCTTGGAGCATTTCTTGGACAAAGGAAAATCAAATACCTTATGCTATTTACTTTGTCAGTAAAAATTTGTCCCCAGAAGAAGTTAATTATACGGTCACAGAAAAAGAATTGTTAGTTGTAGTCCATGCTATCAATAAATTTAGACACTATATTACAGGATATCAAGCTTTTGTACACACTGATCATTCAACCATCAAATTATTAATGAAAAAACCTATAACAAACCCTAGAGTTACAAGATGGATGTTATTATTACAAGAGTTTAATATCAATATTATTGATAGAATGGGTAAGGACAATCTTGTGGTTGATTTCTTATCTAGAATGATTCATCTGGGAGATAACGCACTAGTAGATGATAACTTCCCTGATGAAATTTTGTTTGTTATTTCTACATTCACTCCTTGGTATGTAGATGTAGCTAAATATCTTGTGACAGGGAAGATGCCTCAGAAATTGTCTCCTAGATAAAAACAGAAAGTAATTCAGCTAAGTGCAAACTACATGTGGCACGACGATTGTCTCTACAAAACAGGACCAGATTTGGTAATCAGGATATGTGTAAGGGAAGATGAAATTCATGATATTTTGCAAGCTTTCCATGATGGTCCTTGTGGAGGACACTTCACAGACAAAAGGACCACTTATAAAGTTCTGCAATCTGGTTATTATTGGCCTCATATTTTCAAAGATGGTAAAAACTATGTATCCAATTTACTGCACGAGACCAAATGCCACTTCAATCCCAAGTAGTCATTGAGACTTTCAAGAAATGGGAATTAGATTTTGTAGGGCCCATTAACCCTGCATCTAAAAATAAAAAGTATATACTTATATGTACTGACTATGTGACTAAGTGGGTTGAAGCAAAAGATTTACCAGCTGCAAGTGAACAATCAGTGGTAGATTTCCTTTTTAATGACATCTTTACTAGATTTGGTGTACCTTGAGAAATTTTGACTGATCAGTGGACTCAATTTACCTCTAATTTGGTCAAAGTTGTTACAGAACAGTACCAAATCAAACACAGGAAATCTACACCCTACCATCCACAGACAAATGGACAAGTAGAATCTACCAACAAAGTTATTGAGTCCATTCTTACCAAAATAGTACAACTACACCACAAGGATTGGGCTGATAGATTACTAGAAGCCTTATGGGCTTATAGAATCACCTAGAGGAATACAACAGGACATACACCTTACAATTTGGCATATGGGAAGCAGGTGCTTCTCCCCATAGAATTCCAGATCAAAACCTTCAGGACTGCAGTACAAGTTGGCATGAACTTGGATGAAGCCCAACAACAAAGACTCTTACAGCTTAAT
>JZKD02S0212227.1:11677-22029 GCA_000966675.3 Picea glauca | reverse complement strand
GGCTCGGCTTCAATGTGGAAGGTCATGTCGCCCAAAGAATCCACTTCATCCATGTACTCAGGAGGATTTTTTTGAAGGAGGGTATTTTCGGACTTTTCCTCCATAACTTTGCCAGTGCAATCCCGTCGAAGATGGCCCGTATAGTGGCACCAACTGCATCTGAAAGGGATCCCTTGATAATCTAAATGTTGTTTAGTATGTCGACCTTGCCATTCTATATCCAATAATTCTGGGAGCCCTTCATGAATGTCTACTTCCACCAGTATCTGACCCACTTTCCTTGCTGAAAAAGACAGGGTTGATGAATCGAGAGAAATAAAACGATCCAATGCGTTCCCTATGGCCTTCAAAGCCCCCTCGTTCCAAAAGTGGATAGGGAGTCCCGACAATAGGACCCACATATGCCGATGTTGGAAATGATCTGTTAAGGGGTCAAAGGCCACCCTCCACCTTTTCAGCATTAATGTGCTCCCTCCTAGGACCCAGAAATTGTCCAATAGAGTATTGATATCCTTCGGTGTTTTGCAGATGAAACCCAACCACCCTTTAGTAATATAGAGTATCTGCGGAGTATACCCGAGAATAGGGGCCCACATTTTATGCACCCAATCTGTGACTGGACTATCCGCTAGAAAGGGGTATGACAGTCCACCTACCAAACCACACAAGGTTAGTCTGCAAGTCTCTTCAAGACCCACATCTGCCCCCAAAACCATCCTCCAAGTTTTCTTGTTGGGTTTCCATGCTTTCTTTCAAATCCTTGGCTGTGAAAGGTACAGACCTGTCGAGGAACCACCTTTATTACCTTTCTTTATAGGTGTAATTGACTCAGGGCGACTATGAGGATGAAAAAAATAGGTAGTTGCAGGGGAAGCAACACCAGTAGAGTTTGCATGTAACAAAGAGTGGTTAGGGAGGTTAACAAGCGAAGAAGGGTGAGCAAGAGCACTATAGTCATTCGATTTAGGTAAAGGATTAATAAGAGAAGGAGTGCCAGCATACACACCATCCAAGTCTGCTGAAAAGAAAAGTCCTTCCATGTGCCACTGCTCCTCCTCCGATGGATTCATAAGTGTCGTGACGTCTTGGAGGATGTTAGCGTTCACTTCTGAGTCCATAGGGCAACCACTGAAAGTTAAGGAGTGGGCTAACTAGGGAGCAATCTTCCCTCTTGAGTTACTTTTTCAGCAGGTTTTCCGGCGGCCTGCTTTTAAATTTCCAACCAATCCAAAACTCTAATCGATTTTCTGAGCATCTGGGTTGGTTTAAAATGGGGCAAAACCCATGGGGGTGTGGTTATGAAATGCATGGAACTTTGATCCATGCAAAACTCATACTACCCCTGAAAATTTGGTCGGATTCAGATCCGTTTTTTGCCTGAAAAACGAAATTCCGGAGGAAAGATTGCTCCCTAGTTAGCCTACTTCGAAAGTTAAGAAGCTAAAAAACAAAAGTTCTTTTATCCCAAGAGAGGTTGCAGATGGGAAGTGATCCTAATCCCAAGGACCGGGAGTTTATGCCCCGATATCTGACAAAGGTTGATAACCGATCACTCCGACAACAAGTAGACAAGTTAACCCCCACAATGAATAGGACGCTGCCAAAACTAAATGGTTCAGATACCGAAAAGAGTAAAAAATACCAGGCCCGAGACACTACCCAATACGAAGTTCAGAAAAAACTGACAAAGGCAGAAAGGCTGGTTGGTAGAGTGAAAAGGCTCTACGACGGAGAAAGCTTGGCCTTTTTGGGTTATTAACTTGATTAGTGAACCTATCGTTTTGGGTTGTTAACTTGATTAGTGAACCTATCAATCAGAAGCATTTATAGGTTTTATTCCAAAACCAAAAAGTAATTCCATTAAGATAAAGGAATAAGATCATGATTACAATTTTTATATTTTTCTTAAAATTTAATTTGAATTATGATAATCTAATTTATTGAAATTTAATTCAAATTAAGTTTATAATCACTAACAAATTAAATTAAACAAATTTTATAACAAACTAAAATATTTCACATAAAAATCATTTTAATATAATTTTTTTTAAATATTAATTTAATTTAAAGAAAGAAAATAATAATAATATTTAAAAAAGAAAATAACAATAATTAAAATTTTACTGCTTCCCACTTGTTCAAAATAAACCACTATCGGTACAATATACAATTCATCAATATTAAACATTGTTTCTCAAATTTATTTGTAATTTTATTATTTAAGAAACCCTTCTTGTATTATGTAATTTTATTATTTTACTATTGCCCTTTTTTCCGAATAACTTTTGAGCTCCGGTACTATCACTTCTGGGAAACAATCCAGAGGGGGCTTTGGAACATTGAAATTTGAAACCAATTGAACTGTAAACATATTGAATTCCTTAACCATCAATTTGTTTTGCAGGAAGATAGTTAAAGCGGATCTAATGGCATCTCGTTGACGGATTTTGTCAAACACATGGCGTACAATTGATTTTACTTAAAAAAGAAATGTATGGAGTTTCAGAAGGGTAATGGCACAACCATTAAGAGGAAGAATCAAGGCTACGGCCAGAAATGTTACAGAAAAATTCACTGCGGATAGTAGCATCAAAGGGTTTCTGAACAACCGGCTTGCAGACTGCTCTGCTTACGTTTCTGCTTTAAAAGAATGCATTGATAAGAAATGCCTCTCAGAGGGAAAATTAGTCAATACCCACATTGTAAAAAGGGGATTATGGCGAGATAGATTTTTGGGTAATACGCTCGTTAACATGTATGCCAAATGCGGGAGCTTAGAAGATGCACGCAATGTGTTTGATAAAATGCCTCAACGAGATTCCTTTTCATGGACTGTGATGATTGCAACCCATGCCAAGCAGGGGCACGCCGAGGAAGCTTGGGCACTGTTTTGTCAAATGCAAGCAACGGGAGTCCAGCCGAATCATTTTACTTTCGCATGTGTTCTGCCATTGTGTGCCAAATTGGGATTCCTTGGGCGTGGTGAGATTGTCCATGGAGAGATCGTTAGAAGTGGATTTCAATCGGATGTCTTTGTGGGGTGTGCGCTTGTAGACATGTATACAAAATATGGCCGTATGGAAGATGCGCACAATGTGTTTGATGAAATGTCCCAACGAGATGTGGTGTTGTGGAATGCTATGATTGCAGGATGTGCACAGAACGGGGTTGCTGATGAGGCTTTGTCGTTGTTTTACCGTATGAAGGAATCTGGGATCGAACCTGATCATTTCACTCTAGTGAGTGTTCTTGCTGCATGTGCTGATTTGGCAGCTCTTGAACAGGGGAAGAAAATTCATGAAGAGATAGATAGGCTTGGATGTCAGCATGACGTATTTGTCGGCAGTGCTCTTATAGACATGTATGCAAAGTGTAGGAGTGTAGAAGGTGCACGCAAAGTCTTTGACGGAATGCCACTACGAGATGTTGTATTGTGGAACGCAATGATGGCAGGATATACACAGAATGGGCTTGTTGATGAGGCAATGGTGCTGTTTTATGAAATGCAACGAATGGGGACTAAGCCCGATGAATTCACTTTTGCTAGTATTCTTCCAGCTTGCGCAAACTTGGCAGTTGTCCAGGAAATCCACGAGCAAATAATTAGAAGTGGAATTCAGTCTAATATATATCTGGAAAATGCCCTTGTGGACATGTATGCGAAATGTGGGAGCATAGAGAATGCCCATGATGTCTTTCTCAAGATGCCCAAACGAAATGTGATTTCATGGACTGCAATGATTGCAGGAAATATACAGAATGGGTATGTTGATGAGGCACTGAAGCTCTTTCAGGCAATGCCTGAACGGAATGCGGTTTCATGGAATGCTATGATTGCAGGATATGCACAAAATGGGCACATTGATGAGGCCCTGAAGTTTTTTCGAGAAATGCCTGAACAAAATGTGGTGTCATGGAATACAATGCTTTCAGCATATGCACAAAATGGGAATGTTGATGAGGCCATGAAACTCTTTCAAAAAATGCCGGAACCAAACGTGGTGTCATGGAATACTATGGTTGCAGCATATTCACAGAATGGATTTGTCATTGAAGCAGTCGGGCTCTTCAAAAACATGCCTGAACGAAACGTGGTTTCCTGGAAAACAATGATTGCAGGATATGCACAAAATGGGCATGATGAAGAGGCTCTTAAGCTTTTCCAAGAAATGCAACTGGCAGTTGTGAAGCAAGATTTGGATACCTTCGCTATTGTTCTCCCAGCATGTGCCAACTTAGGAACTCTGGAACAGGGCGAGGAGATTCATGAAGTTACATTAAGACATGGATTTCAATCTGACACCTTCGTGGGCAGTGCCCTTGTGAACATGTATGCGAAATGTGGGAGCATACAGAGTGCATCCATTTTGTTTGATAAATTACCTTGGCGAGATTTGGTTTCATGGAATGCAATGATCACAGGATATGCCATTCATGGCTGTGGCAAGGAGGCTCTCCAATGCTTTGAACAAATGCAACACTCCAACATGAATCCAGACCATGTCACTTTTGTTGGTATCTTATGTGCATGCTGCCATGAAGGTCTGGTGGACGAGGGTTGGCATTACTTTCATTGCATGAAACAATATTATCAGATCACGCCTGGAATAAAGCACTATGGCTGTATGGTTGACCTTCTTGCCCGTGCAGGGAAGCTGGGTGAAGCACAAGAGTTCATCAAACAAATGCCAATAAAACCTGATGCCACTATTTGGGGTTGTTTGCTTAGTGCCTGTGGAATCTATACTAATGTAGAGCTAGGAGAACAAGTGGCAAAAGAACTTCTTGAGTTGGACCCTGAAAATTCTACACCTTATGTCTTGCTATCAAACATCTACGCTGGAGCAGGAAGGTGGGATTGCATTGAAAGGATGCGAAGCTTGATTAAATACAATAATTTAAAAAAAAGGCCTGGATGGAGTTGGATTAAAGTCAAGAAAAAGGTGCATGCTTTCCTTGCGAGTGATGGATAATGCCTATGAACTTTGGAAATTTAAGAAAATAAGAAAAAAAGGTCATGGTAGATGAGGTGGCTGGGTTTTTGCCTGTCACAAGACTTGTGCTAAACAATATGAAGGAGCAGCAGCAAGGATCAAATTCTTTATCAGCATAGAAAATAGATAGCAATTGCATTTGGGATCATCATCAACACATCACTTTGAGTAGCTACCTGGCTAGGCAAGAATATTTCAGGGTGTTGTGACTGCTGCTCTGTTATCAAGTTCATCTCTAGGGTGTTGCAAAAGAAATCACTCAAGGAATTTTAACTTTTTACATCATTTCAAGAATGGTCTGTGCCCTTGTCTTGTTGCTAATTGAAACAATTAAGGACAGGTTTTCTTAGAAATGTACCGACATATTTGTCAAATGCAAAACCCCTGCCGATGTTAGGCAAGGAATTTGTCTTTGAAAATTGATATATAAATGTTTCCCTACTTTTCAGGGCTTCTGTATTTTGTAGAGATTTAAAATAGCAGATAAAAGTCAAATTTAAATTTACAAGTTCCTTATGGTATTAAAACCAAAGATGAATGCCTCCGAATGTCCAGAGGTATAGATGACACATGGACAAGGAGTGAGGCTTGGAGGATTCAACAGCTGATCGAAAAGGATGGCCACCATCATGAAAGGAACGAAGTCCAACAAATGAGTAATAATGAGGCTTGGAATGTCCATCCCCACAGGCTGGAATAGGGTAGAAGGAAATCTCCAACTGCATGCAATCACAAGATGAAGAGAATTAGTAAAACGACAGCAGTAGCAACATGGAAATCATGGTGATTCCAAGAGGATCAATAACGCATGGAAAATTGCCAAGTTCAGAGATTAAGAAGAAGAAAGATCAAATCATCACAAATAAGGATTTCTTTTCAACCTTGTTGATAGACACATATTCTTTGTGCTTCTAATTTTTATTTACTCTCTCTATCCTGCTTTTCTCTCTGTCTGTTATGAGATGAATGGTAGAGTAGGGAAGTCAATGATGAAGGCAGATTCAGGGGCAAGGGAGGAGCCCAAAGTGGCATAACAGGCAGAGCTTTGACAATGTCGATCACCGTTACAAGGAGGATTATGAGGCATGCCACCCCTAGAGAACAGACACATAGTGGGGTCTTGGGCCAAAGAAGGAGCTAAGGAGAGAAGATCAAGAGTTAAATTTCTATCTGTTTGTTCTGAGATGAACAGGGGTTGGGATAGACACGGATTCGATTGTGCTTCTACTTTTGATTTAGTGTCTCTCTATTCTGCTTCATTGTCTCTTTGTCTAATCTGGGACATGTTACCGCTCAAACTCTTGCTAAGGGAAAGTTCCACCCTGCGAAGGAGATCTTGGAGCAACGGATAGGCAAGCCACCCACCGTCACCTCAAGGCTCAGTGGCCTTGCCTCTACACTTTAATGCGAGGGTTCCTAACCAAAAGAGGGTATTCCTATAAGGTCAATACTAAGTCCTATGGTTGTATCTGGACGGGGAGGCTTCAGGACTAAGTTTGACTTGGGGTTTATTATCTCTCTTAGGGGTAAAGTATGTCAAGTATGAGAGAAGACAATTTATAAAGAGCTTGAAGAGAATATAACTTAGATAACAAAGCTCAATTGAAACAAGTGCTTGGAACTTAAGTGTTTGTATTGCAAGTGCGAAATATTAATGTGTTATTGCCATGTACCATTCATTCATCATCCATACATCAACAAATGAAATTAAATTGCACAATATGCGTGTTCTTGTCTAAACCATTCCAAACATGATAACCATTGATTGATTCAAAACATATATCAAGATCCAATTGTAAAGCGTACATCAAGTCGTTAGTTGTATTCTTTACCAGATTTCAGAGTTGTATTGTCCAACAACTACCTCACTTATGCCATAAACCACAGAGATACCAGTGCTGTAATGAAGTGTTCAAGACAACAAGTATAATGTATACCAAGAGAGATGGATTAATGTTCAGATTTCAAAACCAAATAATGAGTATTGTGCTGAGTTATAGTGCTTAAGCAATGACAGATTTCCATATAAGTATTACCAGCATACATCATCAGTTTTAAAGGGACCTTAGCTGTAGGATTTGTTAAAACTCTAATCATAAGTTAGTTGGTTTAGTTGGTTTACCTAACTGTTATACAGTTACATGACAGTTATGGTCTTCTTGTATTATATATGTACGTCTATGTACATGATTATTTGAAGCATTGATGAATACAGAGTATGCCTTTTTTGCCGGTGTTTATTTATCTTTGTTCATCATGGTTTCTTAATTGCTTGAGTTATTTTCATTATGTTTTTGCTGTTTTCTTCATTATGAATCTAACGGTGGTATCAAAGCATGTAGATGATCTTAGAGGCCTGCTGGTTTATCAGAACACTTATTTCCTTGAGGGCTAATAATCTTGATATCCATGGTAGTTTTTTCAATGGAGGTGAAGCTTAATGAGAGTGTGCACCAAATGAGCAAAAGACCAGCGTTGCAAATTACATTTGATGGCCTTGAACATTCATGTGATTGAGTGGGAGAATGGAACCAACGATTAGATAGAGGCTTTACAATATGATCAATGTTTTATGTGAAGGTTGTGAAAGAGCTAAGATGGGAGAAGCCGAACCGTGGAGAAGCGTGAAGATGTGAAGAATCCCGGAGTGAGATGTGGCCGAACCGTGGAGAAGCGTGAAGAAACTTGGAGTGAGGCATTGATCTTATCCTTTCAAAGGAAGCCACGAGCAAGAACGCTCTTTGGAGAGATTAAGAGCTTGCAGCATCAAAGGTTTGAGAAATCTGATTGAGGTAAATTGTTTGCAATTTATATTGATGACTGTATGAATTGAAGTTCTGTGTAGAAAGAACATTGTTGTTGAAGGAGCAAGAACCCTACCTGCAACATAGGACGCGACCCTCAATCGCGGCCTTGGTAAAAGAAGCAAGAGAACCACTGCCAATCGGACACCCGATCATATTGCTCGGCGATCTGATATTTATTGGCACATGTAGCAATAAGAGAATGAGTGAAGGACCTGCCTGTAAGTTAACAGAGAATGAACGCCAACGTAACCCTTATCGTAACCCTGCTCGCTGTCGAAGAACGTCACGCGATAAGCCGTCGCAAAGCTCTCCATTGCCTCTTAAATTGATTAGTTAAATGGAGGAGTTACGCCATTTAGCAATTGAATAATATTGTTGTTAATTCAATTGATGTGGGTTGATTTATCACTGTGGATGTGAGTTGCGACATCTGTGTTTGGTTTTTTATATTATGTGTTAGGATTTTATCTGTGTTCTGTAACCATTTTAGTGCCATATTCGATGGCTTGTTCAGTGTGAAATGTGTCTTTTGGATGAAAAATGACAGCATCAAACGACCATCTATTGTGGCCTCCATTTGCTCGCAACAAATCTAATATGGTTTAACTTTGCATAATTGCATAACTCAACGTGAAGGGACCTATCTAAGGCATTTGATTCATGGACACATGGTAAAGATTCTACTCACCATGTATGCATAAATGAAACCCTAAGAAAATAGGTGAAATTGGCTGTAAAAATTTGCATTGAGATTTTATTACGGGAGACTTATAAAATTATTTAATTTATTATATCATAATTTGAGAGTACCATTATTTGTATGATTAACAATGTTAATCAAAGTGATAATGATTTGATAAGTTTTTTTTAAAAGGAGTTATAGGAAGACTTTGATTTAAGGAGTTATAAGGTTTTGTTATTTATTCGAAGACTTTTTGTAAAGGTGTTATAAGAAGTTTTTTTTGGAAGTTATAATGAAGTTATAAGGTGGTTGTAAAGGTGTTATAAGGGGTCCAACAAATTGCATTTGAAAAATTGTATTTGGTGTTATTTGTAGACCCACCTAAAATTGAATAAGGGGGTCTTAGGATCTTTGTGTGTGTCATTGGTTATCCTGTAGTTTTTTGGCATTCATGCAACAGACTAGTTTTTTGGCATTCATGCAACAGACGATCACTCTGCATGCACAACATGATACAAAATTGAATTTTGTGGCATCAACAAACATCTCTCTTCCATATTCTGCATAATGGAAAGAATTGAAGAAATATTTACAATATTGTGCACATTAATTAACTCAACTACGGATTCTACAATTGCAATAAACAAGTGCACCCTCAGTACAATGATTACTTGTTTACAAGTAACACACAAGAAGATTGATATGTTCAAACTTCAAAACAAAATGTTATCTGATGAGTTAAATCTCCTTCGACACCAACAGTGTGATTTCAACAAACAAAATGACATCAAGGATGAAAATAATGAAGACGCTCAGTTGACTAGTGATGACACTCATAAACATGAAGATGAGTTGGATGAAGTTCCCATGTCAGAAAAAGTTGCGGATAAATGTGGCAAAAAAATTAGAATTGTTCGACCATGGGAAGAATTATGCTTTAAACGAAATAGATATGGACTAGGATATGAAAAGGATGCTGACAAACTTTTTCATATTCCTAATTATTGCGAACCTGTTTGCTTTGTGAGTGGAGGTTTTTTGAATGAAGATAAGAAGATAGAGCTTGAGGATATTGGTAAGGAACAGGTACATGATATTGTTGATGGTGATGTTGCTACAGATATTCCAGATCACGATAATCGATCGGATAAAGAACCCATACAGTGCAAACACTGTCATCGGTTTGGCCATGATAAGTCAAACTGTTTTGATCTTCACCCATGTAGATTTTGTGGGAAGACAAATCACCCCTCATTAAGGTGTCAAAAGCGCAAGCAGAAACAAATTCATTTTGAATGGTTAGGGAATTGGCGTTGGCGTTTGGAAGCAATTTATTGGAGCAGTCTTATCGCTGGATTTCTACACAAGTACAGTCGTACTTGATTGGAGATATTTCTATAGTTGACAGACATGGATGTTTTTCAGGATTTGATGATATAGGGTATGATCAGGGCCCAGTTGATGTAGTCTTCTGAGTTGAAGATCGAGTCTTCAGACTCCGCCGGAAGACAATTTGATGTGTTGGATCTCTTCTTGACCATACTTGCGAATGACGGTCAAGGGAATTGGAACCACTTGTCCCTGACAGGGGGGATGTTAAGAACCAAACATCCATATAGCATATAAAAACCTCAGGAAAAGTACTCAACGCCTTGAACAAGAGATAATTTCAGATAATAAGCCTCTTCGAGGGGGCAACCTCCTTTTACCCCACTTAAATGTTCAAATACAAGATGATTCAAAATGAAAATGTTTCCTTGGTATATATAGAAGACTAGGAGGTATAATTACAAATAATGGCTTAAAGCCGACATAATTAAAATAACATTACTAATCTAAATTACAACTAATGGCCTAAAGCTGACATAA
>JZKD02S0212227.1:0-11667 GCA_000966675.3 Picea glauca | reverse complement strand
CTCAATGGGGATTTAACCTAATAATAAAAATAATAATAATGACATGATTAATCCACAATGGGGATTTAATCCAATAACAAAATAATAAGAATGCCCTTCACAGTTACATTATTTCGACAGGCATGTCTCTTTTTGTATGCTTCTGTGCTAGTATTTGAAGTGGGTTCTTCTATTACCCTGGTAACCAACTCATCCAAGTCACCCTCTTCTAGGATGTTGAGTATCCTACACTTCCAAGCATTGAAATTGGAGGCCCCTTCAAGCCTATCTTCTACTTTGACTGAAGATGAGGCCATGTTGAGTTATGGATCATATTATGAAAATGATTTACTGTTGATATGAAAAAAAAACCCTAAGAAGTAGATCTACGTAGGATCAAGTTTGCAATTCTTGAGCTCTTTTCGTGCCCTAAGTTCCGATCCCATGTTAGAATTAAGGAAAAAATGAAAAACAAAATGCTTTAAAATTTTCTGTTTACTAGATCAACATATATGAGAAGAGATTTAAACATATATGAATACAAATGTGAAAAAAATAAAATTTTTTCTTACCTCCTGATCAAAGAAAGATGTACCTATCACATGTGTGGATGTATACCTCTGGAATATGCTCAGAAATTAGTTTCGGTTCATGGATCAAACCTCTAGGGTTTTATCTCTATCAATATGGACTAAAAGAATGCTTTTTCCAAAGTATAAAACACCAAAGGGATGTTTTCCACAGAGGAGACACCAACAAAAAGTATACCACAAGTTGAGACAACAAAAGCACCACAAAAGGCAGCAACAAGACTTCCAAATATGAACCAACAATACCCTCCACAACTGTAACAACAAAACCCTTCACAGAAACGAAATAGTGCACAGGGATGAACCAGAAAACAAGTAAGGACACTCACAGGAGCCTCAACTCAACACGTGGCATCCAAGGGGAGAGGTCACGACTCCCATACAAAAGACTGACAACCCATAAAAGAGGCCGCGACACCTATACTCAGGTTCGTGGTCCTAATAGACAGATTTGACACCCTAAAGGAGGCACCTCAAGCACCTCAGTCCTTGTTGACAGGTCTGACAACTAATGGAAGCACCTCAAACATCTCATGCACCAACAAACAATCAAGAAGAAGCTCCTAGCCAAGCAAAAATTACCTCATATCAGAAACTGAAAAAATCAGAGGAGAGGCTGCACCAACACAAGGAGTATGTCACCGAGGTAGCTGCGAAAATAGAAGAGAGAATATTGAGTTTGTAATGAAATGCTAGAGGGTAGGGTTCTTTTTATAGCTAGGGAGAGGGGTTAGGGCCAATATAAAAATAATTAAATATTGACAATTAATATTAATGTAAATTATAAAAACCCCAATCACATAAAACAAGATGGAAAACAAGACAACAAGGGGAAACTTTTTAAGACAAAAGCAAGGGGGGGAGTCCATAATGACAAAACATGTCCATATGAGTCTCATAGTGACCTATAAACTTTATCATCATTGCATAAGATGGTACATCAACAATGTGGTCATGTCCATCTTCATAGGCACTCATAGGTCTCATGGACCATCCCAGGAGAGAGGAAGAAGATCACACATAAACACATCTTGGTATTTCACCAAGATCTATCTGGTCAAAGACCAGGTTGTCCTAGAACACATCTGGGGGCCCTAGAACACATCTAGGGTCTTATCCATCAAGGGACAAGACCAAGGATCAACCCATGCATTAAGAAAGGGTTCCCTGTAAGGCCTGTAAATACAAATCCTTATAAAAATAAAAATAAATACATAAATTATTTCTAACTTACTTCTTTAATTACCGTTCCAACATAATAATTGACAGTTTAGAAGAATACTTACAACATACTAACAGCAATATAATAATTAGAAACAATATATTGATTAACAACAGTATAATGATTAACAACAATATAATGATAACAACAATAAGGAAATGCATAAGGTATTTACCTCAACTTGAAGCTTAGTGTTTTATCCCTTCCCTGGTTGATGATGTTGTTGATGATATTGATCCTTCCCAAACTGAGTATTAACCTCCCAACCAACTAAGAACAACCTCTTCGGCTCCCTAGATCTAGGAATCCTTACAGTTTCCTAGCCCTCGAGCCCAAAATTCCCAGCAACAACTGTGCCCCTGTGAGAGTCCTCAAGCAAAATTGTTCTTTCCTCTCTTCCACCTTCTTTCTCCCAAATTTTCTTACCTTCCCAAAAACCAAAGATCCCCTTCCCCGAGTTCTCCCCTCTCCCTTATCTTCCTCCCTCGAATCCATTTCCCCAACCGACTTCTCCCCCATTAATTCCTCAACCACCTTATCCCTCCCATTAATTACTTCATCTACCAGTTTTAATAATATTATAATAAAGTCTCCATAAATTTATTTTAATAATTAAATTAATATTTATCATTCATGATAATTACATAGTTAATTAGGGTTGTTACATACACCCACCCTTCAAGAAACTTCGTCCCGAAGTTAGAGTAATTTATAATACAAGGGTAATGACACATGGTTCATACATCCACATCAAATAAACAACATTATCAATAAGCAAAAAAAAAACTTATACATACTAGTGTACATGTGCAAGAAATGCATGTGTAGCTAGCACATACAAGGCTCACGCATGTACTAATGACAATAATTATCACACCTATAGTAATTCTTGTATGTGTCCAATCCAATCAACTAGACCATTCATTTCATAAAAGATAATAAACCAATTAAAATGTTCGCAAAATCCTTCAATTACAATAATTTAGCACAACAACGTTCATTTAGACAATTGTAGTTTAGTTAAGTAATTATGAATATACATATATACATATATACATATCATCATTTGTATAACATTAAACATTCATAGAATTCATATTCACATAGGCTCATACGTCTTAAAAGTTCAAGTGTATCATTAATAGTTTTACAGTGAGTAGAAAATAAAGGTAATTAGGCCTTAGATAATTCTAGTTGTCTAAGTCAAAAGGTGGCATTACATACACACAACCTTTGAGAAACATATTCTCGAGGTGGTCAAAAAATTGAGGCGTGATCTCATCGTAATGTCTCGACATCCTCCCAAGTAGAAGATCCTGNAGAGGAGACACCAACAAAAAGTATACCACAAGTTGAGACAACAAAAGCACCACAAAAGGCAGCAACAAGACTTCCAAATATGAACCAACAATACCCTCCACAACTGTAACAACAAAACCCTTCACAGAAACGAAATAGTGCACAGGGATGAACCAGAAAACAAGTAAGGACACTCACAGGAGCCTCAACTCAACACGTGGCATCCAAGGGGAGAGGTCACGACTCCCATACAAAAGACTGACAACCCATAAAAGAGGCCGCGACACCTATACTCAGGTTCGTGGTCCTAATAGACAGATTTGACACCCTAAAGGAGGCACCTCAAGCACCTCAGTCCTTGTTGACAGGTCTGACAACTAATGGAAGCACCTCAAACATCTCATGCACCAACAAACAATCAAGAAGAAGCTCCTAGCCAAGCAAAAATTACCTCATATCAGAAACTGAAAAAATCAGAGGAGAGGCTGCACCAACACAAGGAGTATGTCACCGAGGTAGCTGCGAAAATAGAAGAGAGAATATTGAGTTTGTAATGAAATGCTAGAGGGTAGGGTTCTTTTTATAGCTAGGGAGAGGGGTTAGGGCCAATATAAAAATAATTAAATATTGACAATTAATATTAATGTAAATTATAAAAACCCCAATCACATAAAACAAGATGGAAAACAAGACAACAAGGGGAAACTTTTTAAGACAAAAGCAAGGGGGGGAGTCCATAATGACAAAACATGTCCATATGAGTCTCATAGTGACCTATAAACTTTATCATCATTGCATAAGATGGTACATCAACAATGTGGTCATGTCCATCTTCATAGGCACTCATAGGTCTCATGGACCATCCCAGGAGAGAGGAAGAAGATCACACATAAACACATCTTGGTATTTCACCAAGATCTATCTGGTCAAAGACCAGGTTGTCCTAGAACACATCTGGGGGCCCTAGAAAACATCTAGGGTCTTATCCATCAAGGGACAAGACCAAGGATCAACCCATGCATTAAGAAAGGGTTCCCTGTAAGGCCTGTAAATACAAATTCTTATAAAAATAAAAATAAATACATAAATTATTTCTAACTTACTTCTTTAATTACTGTTCCAACATAATAATTGACAGTTTAGAAGAATACTTACAACATACTAACAACAATATAATAATTAGCAACAATATATTGATTAACAACAGTATAATGATTAACAACAATATAATGATAACAACAATAAGGAAATTCATAAGGTATTTACCTCAACTTGAAGCTTAGTGTTTTAGCCCTTCCCTGGTTGATGATGTTGTTGATGATACTGATCCTTCCCAAACTGAGTATTAACCTCCCAACCAACTAGGAACAACCTCTTCGGCTCCCTAGCTCTAGGAATCCTTACAGTTTCCTGGCCCTCAAGCCCAAAATTCCTAGCAACAACTGTGCCCCTGTGAGATTCCTCAAGCAAAATTGTTCTTTCCTCTCTTCCACCTTCTTTCTCCCAAATTTTCTTACCTTCCCAAAAACCAAAGATCCCCTTCTCCGAGTTCTCCCCTCTCCCTTATCTTCCTCCCTCGAATCCATTTCCCCAACCGACTTCTCCCCCATTAATTTCTCAACCACCTTATCCCTCCCATTAATTACTTCATCTACCAGTTTTAATAATATTATAATAAAGTCTCCATAAATTTATTTTAATAATTAAATTAATATTTATCATTCATGATAATTACATAGTTAATTAGGGTTGTTACATACACCCACCCTTCAAGAAACTTCGTCCCGAAGTTAGAGTAATTTATAATACAAGGGTAATGACACATGGTTCATACATCCACATCAAATAAACAACATTATCAATAAGCAAAAAAAAAACTTATACATACTAGTGTACATGTGCAAGAAATGCATGTGTAGCTAGCACATACAAGGCTCACGCATGTACTAATGACAATAATTATCACACCTATAGTAATTCTTGTATGTGTCCAATCCAATCAACTAGACCATTCATTTCATAAAAGATAATAAACCAATTAAAATGTTCGCAAAATCCTTCAATTACAATAATTTAGCACAACAACGTTCATTTAGACAATTGTAGTTTAGTTAAGTAATTATGAATATACATATATACATATATACATATCATCATTTGTATAACATTAAACATTCATAGAATTCATATTCACATAGGCTCATACGTCTTAAAAGTTCAAGTGTATCATTAATAGTTTTACAGTGAGTAGAAAATAAAGGTAATTAGGCCTTAGATAATTCTAGTTGTCTAAGTCAAAAGGTGGCATTACATACACACAACCTTTGAGAAACATATTCTCGAGGTGGTCAAAAAATTGAGGCGTGATCTCATCGTAATGTCTCGACATCCTCCCAAGTAGAAGATCCTGGGCTATACTTGTCCCATTGGACCTTAACTTGGTCTACTAGACGGTTCCTGAGCTGTCGGACCCTACGGTCCAATATGCGTAACGGTTCTACCGTGAGGGTTATCGCGTCTGATACCTGCAATTCCTTCCAATTTAGTTTATGAGATTCGTCAACAACATAATGATGTATAAAAGATACATGAAAAACATTATGAGTTTTATGCAAGTGGGGTGGAAGTACGAGACGATAGGCAATGGGTCCAATTCTCTCTTGGATTTTGAACAGTCCTATAAATCGAGGTCACAACTTTGTCCCCTTCCTGAACCAAACAATACTCTTACTAGGCCTGATACGAATGAAAACTTGATCTCCCACTTTATAACTTCAGTTATTCCTACGTGCATCAACATAAATTTTCTGTCTATCCTATGCTTCCTTTAGTCTCTTCCTAATTTGAATCACATGTTCCTTTCTAGTGGAAATATTTTTCAAGTCTATAATACCAAACTCTTGGAGCCCGTTTTATCCCATAGAAAGATTTCTTTAATTGACAGACATAATCCTTTTTTCTAGTTAGTAGAAAACCTTATGGTTGCTCCACATAAACTTCTTCCTCAAGATCACCATTCACAAATTTTGACTTGACATCCATCTGGTAGACTTCGAATTTTCTGTAGCATGCAAAATCCAAAAACATCCTAATAGCTTCAATTCTTGCAACATGGGAAAATTTTTCTTCAAAGTCCACTCCNCTCAACCACCTTATCCCTCCCATTAATTACTTCATCTACCAGTTTTAATAATATTATAATAAAGTCTCCATAAATTTATTTTAATAATTAAATTAATATTTATCATTCATGATAATTACATAGTTAATTAGGGTTGTTACATACACCCACCCTTCAAGAAACTTCGTCCCGAAGTTAGAGTAATTTATAATACAAGGGTAATGACACATGGTTCATACATCCACATCAAATAAACAACATTATCAATAAGCAAAAAAAAAACTTATACATACTAGTGTACATGTGCAAGAAATGCATGTGTAGCTAGCACATACAAGGCTCACGCATGTACTAATGACAATAATTATCACACCTATAGTAATTCTTGTATGTGTCCAATCCAATCAACTAGACCATTCATTTCATAAAAGATAATAAACCAATTAAAATGTTCGCAAAATCCTTCAATTACAATAATTTAGCACAACAACGTTCATTTAGACAATTGTAGTTTAGTTAAGTAATTATGAATATACATATATACATATATACATATCATCATTTGTATAACATTAAACATTCATAGAATTCATATTCACATAGGCTCATACGTCTTAAAAGTTCAAGTGTATCATTAATAGTTTTACAGTGAGTAGAAAATAAAGGTAATTAGGCCTTAGATAATTCTAGTTGTCTAAGTCAAAAGGTGGCATTACATACACACAACCTTTGAGAAACATATTCTCGAGGTGGTCAAAAAATTGAGGCGTGATCTCATCGTAATGTCTCGACATCCTCCCAAGTAGAAGATCCTGAGCTATACTTGTCCCACTGGACCTTAACTTGGTCTACTAGAGGGTTCCTGAGCTGTCGGACCCTACGGTCCAATATGCGTAACGGTTCTACCATGAGGGTTCTCGCGTCTGATACCTGCAATTCCTTCCAATTTAGTTTATGAGATTTGTCAACAACATAATGATGTAGAACAGATACATGAAAAACATTATGAGTTTTATGCAAGTGGGGTGGCAGTACGAGACGATAGGCAACGGGTCCAATTCTCTCTTGGATTTTGAACGGTCCTATAAATCGAGGCGACAACTTTGTCCCCTTCCTGAACCAAACAATACTCTTATTAGGCCTGATACGAATGAAAACTTGATCTCCCACTTTATAACTTTAGTTATTCCTACGTGCATCAACATAAATTTTCTATCTATCCTATGCTTCCTTTAGTCTCTTCCTAATTTGAATCACATGTTCCTTTCTAGTGGAAATATTTTTCAAGTCTATAATACCAAACTCTTGGAGCCCGTTTTATCCCATACAAAGATTTCTTTAATTGACAGACATAATCCTTTTTTCTAGTTAGTAGAAAACCTTATGGTTGCTCCACATAAACTTCTTCCTCAAGATCACCATTCACAAATGTTGACTTGACATCCATCTGGTAGACTTCGAATTTTCTGTAGCATGCAAAATCCAAAAACATCCTAATAGCTTCAATTCTTGCAACATGGGAAAATTTTTCTTCAAAGTCCACTCCTTCAAATTGAGCATACCCTTTACATACAATCTCGCCTTGTTTTTTACTATCTGTCCATCTTCATTTAACTTGTTTCTGTATACCCATTTAGTTCCAATTACATTCTTGTCATTTGGTCTTGGGACAAGATCCCAAGTCTTATTTTTTTCTATTTGTTCTAGTTCTTCATTCATGTCTTTGAACCAATGGTCATCTTGACTTGCTTGCATACAATTTTGTGGTTCACTCATGGATAGAAGTGCAAAGTTTGCAAAACTAGATGTATCTATTAATTTTCTTCTAGTTTGTACACCTGCTTCCTTATTTCCAAGAATCTAGGTCTTTGGATGATGTTTTTTGACATACCTTGATGGGGTCTTTGGCTGTGATGTTTCCATTCTATCCTATCCTTCTGAATCCTCTTGTTCCCATTACTCGCCCATTCCATCGTCTTGTAACTCGTTGTTGATTGGTTCATCATATTGATTATTATGGTGTTGATGTCTCACTGAATGAAGTGGTCCCTCATCTACCTTTACATCTATGCTCTTAATTAACTTATGGAGCCTTTTGTTGTAGCACTTGTATCCTTTACTTTTGGAGGATTATCCTAACATGATACCTTCATCAACTCTAGAGTCAAACTTACCTAAGTTGTCTTCATTTATTTTAATGTAGCATTTGCTTCCAAAATTTTTGAAGTGTTTTATTGATGCTGATAAGCCATGCCATAGCTAATAAGGGGTTTTATCACTATTTACTCTTATGTGTGATTTATTGAGAATGTTAACAACAATTTGAAAAACTTCTCCCCAATTTTTTTTGGGTACTTATGATTCATTAAGCATGGCCCTGGCCATTTATTGAACTGTTCTATTCATCCTTTCTACTACTCCAATTGGCTTAGGGGTTCTGGAAATAACAAATCATCTCTTGATCCCATGCTTTTCACAGTAACTATTGAATTCGTTAGAAGTGAATTATCCTCTTCTATATGATCTTAGGCACTTTATTTTTAAATCCATTTCATTTTCTACCTGTGCTTTGAATATTTTAAAATTTTCAAAATCCTCAAATTTATGCTTCAACAATCCAACCCAAGTCATTCCGGTATAGTCATCAATTAACAAAATGAAATACATTTCACCTCGAGGTGATTGTGTAATAGTATGGACACAAATATATGTATGAATCAAATCAAGAGGTCGAGTAGTGGAGTGTTCTCTTTCCTTGAATTGAACTCTTGAATTCTTTCCAAACTGCAAGACTTACAAACAACATTCTCAGGTTTGGAAATTTATGGCATATCTCTCACAACATATTTTCTTTCTATCTTAACAAGCTGATTAAATATAAGATGGCCTAGTCCTTTGTGCCAAATCCATCTCTCATCAGTTTTACAGTTGCAACATTTTTCTTTGCCTTCTTCTAGAACATACACATTCCCTAAAATTATGACTGCCTTTACAACAATATTCCCTGTATTCGCATACATTACTTTGCAACCTTTTGAATGAAAGAGAACATTGTATCCTTAGTCACACATTTGTGTTACACTAAACAAGCTATGTTTTAGACCATCTACATACAACACATTTTGTGCTTTGGTGTTTCCCTTCTTATCTTCATCTAGTACAACAATTCCTTTTCCTCTAATTCTAGTTGGAGCATTGTTTCCAAAAGTAACATTACCACCTTTTTTCTTAGTTAGGAATTCAAACTTACTCTTGTCTCATGTCACATGCTTGGAGCAACTACTGTCAATATACCATTGATTTTATTGATTTTTGGCATATAGAGCCAGTCCAAAATTTTCTTTGTTTTTATTTTTATTTCTCCAAACCTTGGCAAAATATTCTTGTCTGAAAACATATTGTTTCTGCATTCACTTGCCTTGTGTCCAAAATGATTTCATATATGGATTTCGCGGTCATTTAATAGATGGGAGAAAGAAGTTTGATACATAGCCATTTGAGGTTTATTGAATCTCATTACTACATTTCTGTTATGTCTAAAAGTCCTGCAACTCACAACATTATGTCTAAAGTTTCCACAAGAGAAACAATATCCATAGAAAAAATTTGGATCTCTTGGAATGAAAAACTTACTTGTAGGAATCGTTCTTTGTCTATCAACTTGAAAAGATTCAGGTACTTGTTTCTTCCTTGATTCATATTTGTTTGTTTAGTTGGGATAATACAATTTTGACTCCTTCTTCTTATCACATTTTGATTTGTTAGGCTGACCCTTGAGAGCATTTTCATAACTTGTAGGTTTCTCACTAGTTTACATGCTAGTGCTTGATTCACCTTTGAAAAATTTCAAACTTTTCTTATATCCTAGCCCTGTCTTGTCATTTGCTGATCTCTGATTGTTGAGAATGTTATCTAGAGTTTGCAATTCTTTTATGAATTTCATTTGAGTCTTCGATTTCTCTAGATCCTTTATTAAATAAACTATTTATGCTTCTATTTTTTCACATATGTTCTCTTTTTCTTTTATCTAATTCATAAATATTTCTTCCCTTCTTTTGGCCTCTTCTAGTTGTATTTTTAAGATGATTATATCTTCATTGATCTCATTGTATTTTTCTTTATAAAACTGTAACTGTTCTTTTCTTAGTTTATTCATTTTCTTGAGTCAGAAGATTTCCTCCAGAGAACTAATGAGTTCTCCTTCCATGTCTACTACAACTTCACATTATTCTGTGTCTGTTTTTTCTTGATCATATTTGTGTTGCTCCAAATCCATAAGAATTTTTTCATCTTGAATTATATTTGGCTCATATTCTTCTTCTTCAATGTATGAAAGGTTGTTGCTATCCTCTTTTGAATAAAATCTATTCCTTTTCAAAGACTTTTTCTTTTTAAACTCCCTAGGTTTATCCTTGCCTTTTCTTTATTTTTCATTGGTGTTGTTTGTTGATGTTTTGGTAGTTGCGGGAGGATATTTCCATCCTAGATGACCTTTCTTAGAATATAATATTTAGGAAGCAAGTGAACCATTAAATATATGTGTGAAAACCATATAAGACAAGTCGACCTAGAAGAATAAATAATATTAGAATATTATCTTCCAAAAAGACAAGTCGGCTCCACAGGAAAAAGATAAACAAAAAATATAATTACCAGAAAGTCAGGTCGGTCCCGCCAGAAAATTCATTGGATAGCTTCATATAAATAGAGGATGTTTTAGCTCATTTGAATACCCATATAGAGCACAAGTCTTGTGGAGAGATGCACTTGCAACTACAACTGCAACTACAAGGAGGAATACAGGTGTATGGTTATATCTTGATCTTGGTATCTCTCTAGCGCTATCAAGTGATATTATTGGTGATTCGCTAGGTGAAATTCTTGGTGATTCTCTTGGTGACATTCTTGGTGATACTATTGGTGATATTATTTCTAAGTATGATGCAATTTCGAGAGATTAATGCATCTGCAGCTGTTGCAGTTGTGTATGGTACTTGTTTAATGGATATGGAGACTCTCTCTCTTGTGCACTACCCTTGGAGAAGGAGCGCTCTACTTGTCTTGAGTTGTTGTTGCAGTTAGTAGCTAGAGTTTATCTATTGGTTCTGAAGTAGGCTTGCCAAAATTATTCTAAGTAAAGGTTAGTGTGATCGGGGATGGCATATGTGAATGTCTATGGTTGGGTGAAAATGATGTGACATTGTCTATGGTTAAACGAGCATACCAAAATTTCAACATGGTATCAGAGTTGGTTTCCTTCGTAATAGTCTAACTGCTGAAAGGAAGATCCTTTAGGGTTTCCTCATAAAACCCTAAGTTTGTAGTGCCAGTTCCTTCATGCCAGTTGTAGTGCCAATTGCAACACCAGTTGCAGTTCCAACACCAGTTGTAGTACCCATTGCAGTGGAAGTTTATGTGAAGTATTGGGACTGATTTTTTGGTTTTCCTAGTGCACC
>JZKD02S0212216.1:0-22029 GCA_000966675.3 Picea glauca | reverse complement strand
TGGCCAGCCCAAAATCAGCCACTCGAGCACCAAAATCAGCATCTAGAAGAATATTATTGGACTTCACATCACGATGGATGATAGGAGGTGCACAGTCGTGATGCAAATAAGCCAAACCCTGAGCTGCTCCAACTGCAATTTTGTAACGAGTAGGCCACTTAAGGTCACCTGCTTTAGGGCCATGAAGGACATCCCCTAAACTGCCATTAGACATGTACTCATATACCAAAATATTAGAATCAGCACTGGCACAGTAACACCAAAGTTTCACAATGTTTTTGTGCCTAATCTGTCCCAGAGTTTCAATTTCTGCCTTGAATCCATTATCATGGCAGGAGGCAGAACCGGTCGTTCCAGTGTTCCACAGCTTCTTGACAGCCACCGTTTCCCCGTTTTCAAGGGTGGCCTTGTATACTTTTCCTGATCCACCGCTTCCAATCATCTTGTCCTCGTCTATGCAATCAAGAATTTCATCTTCTTTGAAGGTCACTCGGTAAAACGAGGTCACTACCCGGCCAGACTTTTTGCGGCGCCACCTGCCTTTAGCCTTATTACATTGACAGTAGAGTCTATAAAAGCACACAATTCCTAACACAAAAATGATCCCAGACAGCGTTAATAATGTTGGAAGCAGCCATGCCCGATGGCTATTTTTCCTTCCTCTGTCTTCCATGTCAGAACAGGACTCCAGCCCTTCAAAACCATCATCGCCACAAAGCCCAGGATTGCCCATTAAACTTGACTTATAAATACTCAATGCAGAGGGAACGCTGCCTGTCAACTGATTATATGAAATATTGAACTCGTTAAACTTCAAATCACCCAATTCAGGAGGAATTTCTCCTGTCAAGGAGTTAAAAGAGAGATCCAGATATGTAAGAACGGGCAGATTCCCTAGCTCTGTAGGAATAGGGCCCGAAAATCTGTTATTTGAGAGATCGAGGTCGCTCAGCTGTTTCAATAACAGAATGCCAGTGACCAGGCCGCCGGAGAACTGATTCCCTGAGAGATTCAACTTTTCCAATTTGTTCAGTGAACCCAAGCTGGCAGGTAAAGGACCCGTGAATTGATTGTTGCTGCAGTCAATTATAGAAAGATTAAGCACCAACCCTATCTCGGAAGGCAAACTGCCAGAAAAACGGTTGCCAGATATCGACATCTGTGACAGATTCTTGGCATTGCCAATTTCAGAAGGAATTATGCCTTCGAATTTGTTGTTATAGAGATCGAACAGGTAAACAGAAGGGAGACCCCAAACTGAATTGGGTATTTGTCCGGTAAGCTCATTGTTGAATAATCTAACCCTTTGGAGGCTCGAACATGCACCGTAATTCAAAGGAAGCTGACCGTTGAACTTATTGTTAAAGATAATGAAAATTTGCAGCTTTCCTTGCTTGCAGAGATCCGGAGGGAGCGTGCCATTCAGCCGGTTTCCAGCAACATCTAGCAGTCCCAGGCCTGAAAATTTGCCTAAATTCACAGGCAACCTACCAGTCAAGTTATTTGTAAACAGCTTGAGCTCGTAAAGATTTGGAGAATTCGCAATAGCCTCAGGGATGCTGCCTACCAAATTGTTTACTTGCAGGTTCAGAGTCCCAAGAGGCAAGCTTGCCAGCTGCTCAGGAATGGTCCCGCTGAGCATGTTCCTCGAAGCATCGAAATTTCTGAGAGCAGTAACATTATCCCAATTCTGAGGAATTCGTCCTGTTAAGTTGTTATTGTAGAGAATAATCTGTTGTACCTGTTTCAACTTCGTGATACTCTCTGGAATGCTTCCTGAGAGCCAATTCCCGGACAGATCCAAGTTTTCCAAAGCCGACAGATTGCCAATTGAATCCGGAATCTCTCCTACCAGATTACAATGAGCTAGCCACAGAGTCTTTAACTTTCCCAGATTACCCAACTCAGGAGGAATCACCCCCGGAGCAAAGTCATTGTACGCGAGCAATAACTGCTGCAGATTGCTGAGATTTCCCAGAAATGCTGGGATGGTATCGTTCAGAAGAATGTCGGTCAGGCTCAATACTTGAAGCCGTGGTAAATTCCCAAAGCCCGGGGGAATCGAACAGCAGAAATTGTTGGCCGACAAATTCAAGTACTCCAGCTCTGTAAGCTCTGAAATGAAATCTGGAAGGCTTCCTACAAAGAAATTAGCCGATAAATCCAAGCGCCGAAGCTGCCTGCACATGGAAAGGTTGCGAGGCAGCGTTGCACCAATATTATTATTCATCAACGACAGATTTCTCAGCTCCGGAAGATTGCAAACGGCACTAGGAAAATCCCCAAATAAACCTCCGTTCCCTAGGTCAATGTCCACCACCGATTTTGAGCTCTGGTCACATGAAATACCCATCCATTTGCAGGGAGACTCGTCCTCCACCTTCCAGTTACTAAGAAATCCGTCGGGATCACTCAATTCTTTCTTCACTTCAAGCAGAACCAAGCCTTCCTGAGAGACATTCAGAGCCAACGGAAAGAGGCCTAATAATGCCAACAATCCAAGCCAAAATCTCAAAAGCTTGCAATTATAGGCCATGGTGCCTGATCAGAAGAATCCTCTACTTCAGCACAACAAGCAATACAATGTACATACATACAGATTCTACTGGTCCTCGTTTATCTTCCTTATTAGCATTCCCAGGCCAAGTCATGGAGTTTCAGAGACCCCATTAATTTAACTTGATGCCCCAGTGATCTAGTGTAGCTTATCAACGTAGTCCATTCTATGTATGTTTATCAGAGTTCTGTCTACAAGTCGTGATCATGTTACCCGGAAAGCAATCACACTCAATCCTAACAATTCACAAAATATCCTCCTTCCACCGATGAAATTCCAGTTTCTGAAAATAAACCTCTACTACAAATCCTGATAAATTTCTGAGAACAGGCATATATTTCTCTATTCTGATGGCTCCAATCTAGCAACTTTCACATGAATATGGGGACAACGAGCAGGAAGTGATAATAATGATTCGCCAGCCTACGTAAGAACATGAATTCAAACTCGAGGGCGTCGGCATCGGGATCACCAATCGAAAAAGCGGATACTTCACGCGCCGCCATAAATTTAGAAAGAATACATGTCAATGTTTGTGTGCTTTTGGTAAATCTTCCAATATTTTTGCTCGTTCATGTGATAGAGAACAAATTGGATTAGTTTCGTGCATTCACGTGGGAGAATGCAGGTTGATTTGGAGTTAAAAAGCTAAGCATCTGGCTCCAAGAATTCGATCCGGCTTCAATAATAATGGAATTGTAATAATAAAATTTTAAGTTTGGAAGTTTGTTCAGTGAGAATGTAGGTTTTCACACTGAGTTATAATGTTATTTACTAGTCCTTGAGGTGTAGGATAGTTGGTGACGGGGACAAATTATTCAGCGATGTTAAAGGTTGGTGTGGCTCAAGTTGATGTTCACTGAGAATGTAGGTTTTCACAGTTAGTCATGATGTTATTTAGTAGCCCTTGAAGTGTAGGATAGTTGGTGACGGGGACAAAAAAATCCAACCATGTTAAAGGTTGGTGTGGCTCAGGTCGATGTTCAATGAGAATGTAGGTTTTCACAGTTAGTCATAATGTTATTTAGTAGTCCTTGAGGTGTAGGATAGTTGGTGACGGGGACAAAAAATCCAGCCATGTTAAAGGTTGGTGTGGCTCAAGTTGAGTGCAATCTGTGGGTAATCCTCTTCATTTATTTGATTTGTTTCCTTTGTCTTCTTTTAACTAAAGCCTCCTCTCATTAATGTTTTTTTCTTTACCTCTTCACTTTAACTCTTTGACTTTACTATCATTAATTTTTATCCTTTCTTAAATCTTGCTCAGTGCCTTATTCTATCATTAAACTACCCTCATCACTTCTTCACTTTCAATAACTTTCATTCCTTTATTGTCAGTCTTATAGATTAATAATTGATCTAAGCTTGTCCTCCTAAATCTTTTGTCTTTATTCTCTTTTTCTAATTTCTTTATCTTCTCAATATCTTATTTCAAAAAACAATCTTATATCTCTATATATCTTATTAGTCCCTGCCGTAGGCATAGAGGGACTATAGCGATCGATAAATCGTTGACTTGGTATTAGCCAGAAATATTTCCATATTGTCTATTGTTGGAACAAGGAAAGTGGAAACATCGATTTTTATACAATAAAAAGTATCATGTTTGTCAAGATCTGATTGGACAGCGGATTGGAGGTCTTATTGCCGCCTTCACTATTCCCGATGTTAAATATCTTGGCATATCCAAAGTATTTGGTAGTATATGGTCTTTTTGAATCATATATTTTATTATGCATTGGTCGAAGGTGGATTAATGCCAACATTAGTTCGAATGTTTCCCTTAGCATTTTCTGCTGGGTAGAAAACATTCTCTACCATATTACTATGTGTGATTTTTTCTTTATTGTTGCGTGCTTCGAGAGAACAGGCCTACCACGTTGCATATTTTCTTAAATGTTTGCATAGGGCCTACGCCCTTCGACGGTTATGACAGTCTTAACTGTTCACCTAACAACTCTGGGAATGTTAAATGATTATTGTACAAATGTGTTGCAATACAGTTTCGTTCATCGTCGACATCGCTGCTCGAGTGCTCGATCCTTGTTCGCTGGTTCGTTCCATGATTCTGGTTCTTGTTTGATTCAACTTTGTAAAGTTGAGGTCCTGCACTTGCAGTTCGAGCTCTTCATGGTTGTTCACTAGTTTGTTGTTTTTCAACTTTGCAAGCTGTTGAACCTGTTGTTGCGGTTTGCAGTTTTTGGGGCTGAGCTCTTGTCATCCTTTGTTGACGGGTAAGTTTCTCTGTTGTTGCTATTTTTTCAAGGGTGGGAGTCCCTGCCTCCAAATTCTGTTGCAGACCATCTTTGTCTGTGCTCTTAGTTTCTGTTCTTGGAAACCATGTGTCTTGCAATGCAGAGGGCTTTACGAAAAGTAGTCGGGAGCCATCAGAAGAGGGAACAATCAGGCGGGGTGTAGACGCAGGGTATGCTTTTATTCTGTGGGTCGAAAAACTGCGTCTACTTGTTCTGTTTTTTCTAAGTAAAGTTATTGTTTTATTTATTTCTGTGTTTTCTTCTCATCTGCTATGGGGACTAGGGGGGATTTAAGTTGAGAAGAAGAAGGTTGAAATATACATACGGGGATTGGTACCCTATTTTGATTTCCTTTTTTATTTTGCTACCTTTTATTTTTTTCCCCTGCTTTTCTCTGTTTTCATAGAAACTGAAAGTATGTAGCAAACAACTTCAAAATGACAGTTGACGAGATGAAAGAAATAATAGATGTTGAGTCATCTGAAATAGATACACAGTCCATTATACATGACAACATTGATGTGGTTTTGCATAGAAATGGGCTTTTTAGATTGGATGCATTCTCGTATACTGTTGGGGATTTCCTTTTCGATACATTCCAGGTTCTATTGCATTTCCACTATTCGTCGACCAAGTTGCGCAATGGATTGATAGATTATTTCTTGACCTGTTTTAAAAATGGCGATGTTGAGGCTTTGTAGTCCTATGAATACAAATTGGAATCTAATTTTCTTCGGCAGCTGCATGGAATACATGATGTCACTACGTATTTTTCAAAGATGTGGTTGTTTGCATCTCCAGTTTTGCCTGCGCATGAGAGGGGACTTTGGGGAGATACATTTTGTATACGATGGCTATCTAACTGGCTGAATATATCAGTTGGCATTTGGTCATTGACAAGAAAAACAAGATATCTACTATTCAACAAAACTGCATCTGACAATCCATATTTCATTTTGTTCCATGATGCCAATGCCCTCAGTGGCCATTATGAATCACTGTTGTACAAGAAAATGTCCATTTGCAATATAGAAGGTCCTCATATCTACTTGTCCGTTATTTGCAAAGACCTTCAATCGCAATGTAAACGGATTTTGCATGGCATAGATTGCCATGGTTTACAGCTGGCAACAAACGTTGTGTCTAGCTGTGGGGATAGTCTGTTTGGTGGCAGCGGAGTTCGATGTCCAGTCACTGCGAATTTACACTATACAATCCTTTTGCAATGCAATTATAGGCGGCAACCAACATGCTTTTAGGTGCTTGCATCAACACCTTTTCCCATATCTCGTAGAAAATATGTCGACAGTTGGAAGTTGGAAGGAATACCTTGTGAACATGGTGCTTCTATATGAAAAAGGGAATACAGAGGGTTGCAGATTCTATTTGCAATGGCTGTCTATGATATTTAGGGTGAATATCCAGGTGTGGTCACCCTTGCCAGATGCCAGTGTCCATTCCTGGATTATTGATTCAAATTACGATCGAATAATTGACATCCTCTCGTTGAAAACATATACAACACATATCCATTATGAACCTTTGCTTGCACATATCGGTATTTCAGGGTTGAATGTCCATGTCGCCCAAACGACATCGAATTTGCATACACGTGGAATGCTTTTTAGTGAAAATGAAACTCCTCCCCGTTGCGATATGGGCAGACAGGGCTTGAACAAAAAAAACATGCGTAAAATTCATGACAGTGGTGATGAGGCCATAGACCACTTAGACAAAAAACGTAGAGTAAGTTATCACAATTTGAAAAAAATTATTCGTCAAATTCATCCGACTTCTGATAAGGTCATAGAGGCCTTGAACAAAAAACGTAAAGTAGTTTCTTAGAAGCTAGGTGAGAGTGAAATTCATCCCAGTTGCCACCAACTCATCCCACCCTTGGGCAAGAAACGTAGAGTAAGTTACCACAACTTGAAAAAGTTCATGCGCGAGAGAAAAAATACATTGCTACACTTCCTTTTAGAGAGAAACTCACATATCACAATGTAAATAAATTTGTTTGTGCAGAACAAAACATAAACAACTGCGATCGCATATCCCAGAATGGTGATGCAACTGTGTCAGTTCATGATCTACAAGCAACACCATGCAGTAGTAGCAATGAAAACTAGGAAACAATTTCTGCCAATACTTCCTTGCGAAAGAAAAATGCAAGACAGAACTACCTGAAACAAATGAAAGACACTCCTTCCATTGCATGTGCAATTTGTGAACAATTGAATTTAAAAAAAAAATAAGTCTTTCATGCTTGATTTGCAAGAATAATACCTCCGCTTGACAGCGCACGATAAACCATTTTCCAGTGGCAAAGTTTGTCTTCCATGCAAACGATCGCTTGAAAATGGAAAACTGCCACAATTTGCAACCCTTGTTTGAATAAGATGTAATACAACACTGAAGCTGTAAGTGCACTTACGAAACTTGAGGAGAGATTTGTGTCTCTGTGAATTACATTTGATCAAATCAGACCTTGGGGCTATAAACGACCCCAGATGGGCTTAACATGATCAATTATTAATGAGCCTGTTCAACTAGATGTTGTGCAAAAAGTGTTACCACAATTCATTAACAATACAATTACAATCGTCGTGGCTCTGAAAATATGCTTGCGATACAAAAATGCCTATCAGACAGGAAAAGTGCGTGTGCATGCTGTTATGAAAGCATTAAATGAATTATGTTCCAGGGCCCTGTACAAAGCAGATAACATTTGTATAAATGCCATCTGGAACAATGTTCTCGCAGAGGAACATGGCAACTCTGCAGACACTCTTGAAAATCCTAGTTATTTTGATGCAAGTGATGAATCAGAGAATGAAACACTTGCTGAAACATTGATGCATGGATTCACTGATTCACAGTGCATTCGTGACTTGCAAGACAAAATTGTCGAAATTGCACTTGCCGAGGGGTAACGTCCACTTGGAATATTCAAGGACAAATTCGCCGAGGAAATGAACTTTCCAACACTCTTCTATGGAGATCCACGGGGCACTGATATTACAAAACGATTCAGTTATCATAAAATAGTCCGATGGGAGCTACTACATTCAAGCAGTTACTTCTCCTGTCGCATAACAAATTTGTTTTTCAAAACAATGCGCATAATAATAGAGCAAGTTCTATCCTGCATGTGGGTCCGAATAAGAAAAGACCAGTTACAAGGAAGAAATTTGTTCGCCAAGGATGTGAAGTACAAAGTAAACCTAGAAAAAATTTTGAAATCTGATATTGGATACATAGATTTCAAAAACATCTGCACCTCTCCTGACTATTTGCAACAAAACAAAAAAAAGATTTTTGCAATGATACGACAATTGGGCCTGCCAACATTTTTCGTCACATTTACAAGTGCAAAGCATTGTTGGGATCCATTGGTGGCTACCGTATCTGACCTGCATAGGAACAAGAAACGTAAAAAAGAAACCGATACACTGGAAAATAACGACATTGATTACCTCATAAGAAAAGACCCGATGACATGTACTCGCTATAGACATAGAATAAATGCTTTGGGACAATTTATATGCCATGATGAAACGTTTTTCGGAAAAATATCGAACTACTTTTTTGTGACTGAATTCCAGAATAGGGGAAATGAACATGACCACACACTGTTGTGGATAGAGGGTGCACCGGTCTATGGAGCTGATAATAATTCAGAGATCGAACAATTTGTGGATAAATACATAACATGCAACACAGATCATTTGGATCCAGAACTTGCAAAAGTCCATAGACATTACAATACAAGAAGTTGTAGAAAACAAAAAAATTTGCATTGCAGATACAACTTTCCCGTGCCGCCAATGAGAGCTACAAGAATCATAGAGCCAGTTAGTCTAGAGGACAATGTTGTTGTTGATAAATCTAAATCCTTGTTCACATTTCTAGAACAAGGAGGATTTGACGAAATGATGAGCTTTGATGCCTTCTTGACACAGGTAAATCTATCAGAAGATGAGTACATCGAAGCCATACAATGTATGCTTAGGCAACCAACACTTTTCCTTCAACGAAAACTCTCCCATATTTGGAACAACAGTTTCTCCAAGGACATGCCAGTTATGTGGAAAGCAAATACAGATGCACAGTACGTGATGAATGCATATGCTGCAACATCGTACTGTACCTCATATATGATGAATATTGACAAATCTATGACAAGTGCATTCAAAAGAATACACAAAGAACATGAAAGAAGTCATATTGATGCCATACAAATGATACACACACTTGGCAATACATTGCTTAATCTTCAACAAATGTCTGCTCAACAAGCAATTCACATTGCACTTTCCTTGCCCCTCACTTGTAGTTCAAGAAAATGTGTCTTCATAAACACATCTCCACTTGAAAAACACACATTTGTGCTTAAACCACTAGTTTTGCTGCAACAAGAGCCTGACAATTCAGAGGATTTCGTATGTCGCTCTATTATTGATTATTACATCCAACGTCCATCTCCTATTAGGCATATCTACTTAGCAGAATTCGTATCACATTACAAAAAAAGTGGTGCACCCATATCAAAAAGAAAAAAACCCTCTGTCATACGGTTTGTCAAATACAATAAACATTGTGACTATGAAAACTATTGTAGAGAAAAACTGTTGCTGTACGTTCCGTTCGATGAAAACAAAGAGACATTAATAAATAACTTCTCTACATGGGAGGCTGCGTATGTTGCGTCTGAGACTATAGTGCACATCAATGAAGCTAGATTTACCTACATTGTTAATCCAACATGGGGAGATCTAGAAGTTGCACTTAATGAACTAGAAAAACCTAGCGATCATGATGACACATTTAGAAACCCAAAAACAACCAGAACTCCTTCCGAGTCCTATGACTTACAAGGGGATTTTCCTCGTCCTCCAGCGACTGGAAGTGAAAAACGTATCAATCTTGGTTTTCAAGTTACAAAACATCCTTTCCTAATTGAAAATAACGAATATCATAGAATAAGACGTCTGTTGAATCGCGAACAACAAACAATTGTAAAGGACATTGCTCTTAAAAAACACTTGAACATGAACAGTCCTGTGCATGTGTTCCTTACAGGCGGAGCAGGAACATGCAAGACATTCATAGCAAAAGCATTGTTCCAAATGCTTATGAGAATCTATGATTCAAACAATTCCTCTGATCCTATGAAACCAAAGGGCCTAATAGTTTCATACACAGGAAAAGCTGCATACAATGCTGGTGGAAAAACAATCCACTTTGCATTTTTAATGCCTTTTTAACAAGTCATAGTTTCTTCCACTTAGCAAGGAAATGTTGGATACATTGTCTAAGCTTTATGAGGAACTCCAACTTGTCTTTATAGATGAATCATCTTTGATTGGGAGTCGGTTCTTGTATTCCATTGATAACCGACTAAGAAGCATAAAACATGTGTAGACAAAATACTTTGGAAACATTGACATGATATTTTGTGGGGATCTTTACCAGGCACAACCCATCCAAGATTCTTTGATATTTGAAAAACCTACCGTTAACATGGAAACAGTCACCCATGACTTATGGAGAGACAATATTAAATGCTTTGAGTTGCATACTACAATGCGCCAAACAGATGAAACATTCATTGCAATTCTGAATAGAATGCACACAAACAACCAAACACATGATGACTTGACCTATGCCAATTTGAGGTGCTTACGACCTGCACCAACATACCCAATGTTCCCTTACCTGTTCTACAAAAATAAGGATGTTGAAAGCATAATAGCCACATGTTGTCGCTCATGCCTGGCGATGATATCATCATCAATTCCATTGACCTGGAAGAAGACAACCATGGAAATGTGCCATGTCATGAACATTCAGTCACTTTACCTTTGCAGCTTGTCCTCAAATTAGAAATGCTGGTTGAAATATATGCCTGCAACTATGATTCACAAGATGGCTTGGTGAATGGTGCAGATGGAATACTGAAAGGCTATACCAAGACATAAAAAGTGGATGTCCATTGGATTAAGTTCCATGAACCGCATATAGGCAAGCGACAAGCAAGAAAGTTATATTATCTATATAATTCAAACACCGGAAGCGATTGGACACCTATTTTGCGAATATAGAAGCCATTATCGACATCAACAAAGACAGGTCGACTGAAGATTCAAAAATAGTTTCCGATTAAACTTGCATGTGCACTTACAGTCCACAGATCACAAGCACTAACACATGATAATGTTGCATTTCAGCCTGCTGGAATTCAAATACATGGACTTGTATACATAACACCGTCCCATGTCAGAAGCATAGACTCCTTATATTTACTAAGTCCTCTCACAAAAGATAACTTCAAAGTGAAACAAAAAGTTGATATTGAAATGGAACGACTGAGGACCATCGCAAAATGGCAACTGCATTATGATTACCAATCCATACAAACAAATTCATTTGTATCAATTCTCTCGCTTAACACACGTAGTTTAAATGAACACATGGATGATATACTGAATGACTATGATATAATGCAATCCGATATTCTGTGCTTGCAAGAAACACACATGGCATTATGCATGTAGAACAAACAATTCCCAAATCACAATTGCATATCAAGTTACATTACACATGGGTTAATAATATTGGTGAAAAAACATGTACCGATTTTGGACCATATACATATCAAAGAAAAGAATGTTGAACTGGTGCTTGCAAATTTTTTTTCCCATGGAACAAAAGTTGCAATACTGAATCTATATGCTGCTTCCCATGCAACATTCTCCAACATAGTGCATGTTATTTCCAATGCACTGGCCCATTTCTATTTGAACGGACCCATTGTACTTGTAGGAGACTTCAATATTGATATGCTACAAAATACTAGCAGAACAAAAGAATTGAAAAACTACATGTGCAAATACAGTCTCCGCTTTCTTTTGAACAACACAGGCCATCTGCAAAACACACTTATTGATCATGTCTGGTCCAATGTGCCCATTCTTCAATATAATATGTTTGTCTTAGACACATATTGGTCTGATCACGATACAATTGGTATTGCACTTGAATTATGACATATACATCAAACTTATTGCAAACTCATATTTCTATGTTTCAAAGCATATCTGTATCCTTGATTTGTACACACATATTTCTGGTGAGCATACAGATGGTGTTCTACTCGAATTATAAAATATACATTGTGCAAAAAAAAAAGAAAAGGTACATCCTCCCAAAAACTATTTGTGACTCTATTCATCTTATTCTATTTCTTTTTTGTATATGTACATAGTAGTTGCCTTTTTCTTAACATCTGAACTTATGTTCATATCCGTTTTGCTTTGTACTTTTGTTGATAGAATCATACAAGAAAACTAGACAATGCAAAGAACTCCTACCCAGAGATTTAGACCAATCAATGCAAAGGTGCATTCTTTTTCTGCCTATGTTCCATAGTAAACAATTTTTCGTTTACTTTGTCTGTGTTTGTCAAACTTGTTTGCAGCTATGTTTTTTTTTTTGTTTTGTGCGTAGAGGCCGCTACCCTGCACGTCCTCCATCCAACATATGCAATGTTGATCCAACCATCCCGCAAGTCCACTTGTCGATTTATATATCACACAACTATGAAGGCTATTTGCAGGACACAAAACATTAGAGGCAGAATGTGCAACCCACAAGTGCGCGATCCAAATAAGTGGCTAGGTATGGAATAAGGGATATGTGCATATTTGGTATGTAGTGCTCGTTTGTGGGAGCACGCCAGCCCTGGAGTCTGTCAATTTGTATATCACGAAAATCAATAGAAGTAGAATGTTCAGCCTGCAAGCTCGCAAATTCGCTTGTCAATTGACAAATGTTGAGCCGGCCAGTCCGCAAATCCGCTTGTCAATTTATTGTCATAAGCTGTTTGTAAGGCATCGAGGAATAGAGGCCCATTTTTAACCCTGGCAGCCCAAGAACCCGTGATCCAGAAACTGTACATGGTCTATAAAATCTCAGCCAGCCCGCAAGTCCGCTTGTCAATTTGTATATCGCGGAACTGTATGTGCTATTTGTAGAACATAGAACAATATAGGCTTTTTTTTTTACCCCTCCCACCCGAGAACCTGCAAGTATGGAATGCAATATGGGTACATGGTGTATATAATCTCATGTCGATACTTTATAAAGGTACATAGTTAGTTTTGCCTCGTTTCTACACACACTGATATGGTAACCACAGAGTTGGTGTTGCACATGAATTATGAAATATGCACTGGGATTCGGACGGAGCCAAGTCCGCGATCCAAATGAGTGGCTAAATATGGAATAAGGGATCTATGCATATTTGGTATGTATTTCTCATTTTTGGGAGCCTGCCAGTCATGGAGTAGAATGTTGAGCCAGCCAACCCGCAAATCCGCTTTTCAGTTTATTATCATAAGCTATTTGTAAGTCACCGAGCAATAGAGCCCCGTTTTTGACCTTGCTAGCCCGAGAACTCGCGATCGAGAAACTGTCAATGGTCTATAAAATGTCAACCAACCCGCAAGTCCGCTTGTGTATTTGTATATTGTGGAACTGTGTGTGCTATTTGTAGAACACCGAACAATAGAGGCATTTTTTTGAGCCCGCCCGCCTGAGAACCTGCGATCCCGAAAGTGGCAAAGCATGGAATGACATATCTGTACATGCTCTATAAAATCTCATGTCCATACTTTATGAAGGTACATTTTTAGTTTTGTCTCGTTTCCACACATACTGATTTGGTAACCACAGAGTTGGTGTTGCATATGAATTATGAAATATGCACTGGGAGTCAAACCGAGCCCTTTGGTTTGCTTAGCTGAACAATTCCGACTCATGGAGTTTCAACATTGAACACTCAGTAGTTTCACCATGCACTTTCAGACTTGGCCATTCCTTCCTTGCTTGCTCTTCCTTGTGCCGTCACCTTCACATGTGTGCATAATAAGAAATAGTGCTTATGTATATATATATATATATATATGTGTGTGTGTGTGTGTCTTCTTTCTAAATCTTTAATGCTAACAGGTCATCGTGCAGACACTGTCCAAGCTATCATTGATGCACACAAGGCTTGAGAAGTTATGCCATCAATGCAATTTTTGCGAGGGATTTTCTTATCCCTTCCCAGTCTTAATTTCAAACGCCATGGAATGTCATTCTCACGTCGCCAGCTTGCTTCCTTCACGAAACCTCGAATCTCTTCCTAGTCTTAATTTCAAATACCATGGAATGTCATTCGCACGCTGCCAGCTTGGTTCGTTCACGAAACCTCCAATCCTTAAATGTTCTTCGCCGTAACTTCCACCTTCGCACTTCTAAGTATGCAATAATTAAGCTTTACTTCTAACAGGTCATCATACAACACACATAGATATTGTTATTAATGAGGAGATTTTGCATTTGCACACATTGAAACCATGTTTCCGGGGGGGTTATATTGTCCCCTCCATTTCTTCATTTCAAGCAGCGTCTGGAGCAAACCAACGTTTCCATAAAGTAGTGGCACCAACTCTACAACAGTTTTGTAGAGATATAATGAACATCTTCCTCACGAGCTTCCCGTGCAGAAATTTACAGTGAAAACATGGATCTTGACGCTGATTTGGAAAGCATATTTTGCAACCTTGATCAACCCGGAGACGCAGTTCATCATACCTGCTCAATGGACATGGTTGATACCCTAATTTTTGACGAAGATGAATCCTTCGTATTCTAGAGTGCTATTTTTGAATCCGAATCAAAAAAATTAATCATTGAAAAAAGAGATGCAAAATATAAGAAAAGAAAACATCGTTCAGAACTTGACCTTGCCAATATGCAGACGTCCAAAATCTCTCAACTTCACATGGAAACCGAAGATGCTCTTCATGATTCCGTTGGAGTCATTGAAGCCGAAAATACTAGGCTAAAGAACCGAATTAAGGAATTAGAGGAAGCTTTGTTTCCTATGCCATTGCTTCACAATTCTTTGGGAATAGCCATGCCTGCTACTATGTGCACCCCTGCAACAAATCTAAAAGGGTCCTCCAACTTCCTCGCATCCTGTAGAGGATATGTCGAGAAAAATATCAACAAAAGAATGGAACTGATTACTAAGGCCTGGGAAACATCACAGAATATGGATTCCCTGGGGAGCAGGGCACATAACTTGCTCCTACTTCTGTAGACGGATTTTAAAAATGAAGAAACTTTCTATGTGCACACGGTCATCCCTTTTTCCTTTCATGTCAACAACATGCCAGAGACGAGAATAAGACAACATGATCTCCCTTTCAATAAACAACTCACTCAATTAGAAGCATGATGGAAAGAGAAAGTGAAGAACCTGTATCTCATCGTCCAATCATGTGAGAAAGCAATATCAAAGAAAGAAGCATTATTCACAAAGCTCACCAAAATAGACTTAGTAGGAAAGACAAACGACTTCCAGGACCCCATCTTAATCCTCAACTCGCTGGCCTCAACCAAGCAAGCTTTCGATAAACAAGTTGATAATTTGAAGGCCTTGTCTTTAGAATTTTTTTACAGGACTCTTGAATATCATGAAGAAGAGGTGGACAACTGGCTAGTCCGGTATTCGGTACATAATGGAGACATTGATGAAGCTCTGTGTAAACTTTCAATTGATCTAAGCGAATTAGAAAATGAATTTTTCAGCATTAAAATCCAAAATAACATCAACATCACCCCCTTGAGAAGCTATATTGAAGAGAACTTGAACTGGGTCACCGATGAAATCCAACAGGGAAATGCATAGTTCTTTCTTTATCAATCCAGTTATTCCAACTTTTCTGAGTAGAAATCTATAGCCAAAAAATTATCTTCCCATTTCTACTTTTCAGGTATTACATTGTATCGTGTCCAACTTCTTTCCACAGTCCTATTTCTTGTACATATTTCTGTTATGGTCCGCGGGAGCCCCAATCCCAGTCTATATAACAAACACATTTACATTTCCAGGGATACATAACAAACTATTATTTTTTTCATATATTCCAAATACAACTTTTCTTTTGTCTCCTTATATATTTATGTGTTCCAAGATTTTTATCTTCAGCTATGTTGAATGTGAATTCATTCTGTTTATTTTATCTCAGTTCTCTTTTTTTCCTATGCGTATTTTCTCCGGCCTAGTCATTTTCAAATTAAAGTATGAAATAAATCACTGACTCAAATTTGAGATATCATAATTAAATTATTTTTTTCCTATGTTTCTTTAAATTTTCAGGAATATGTAACACGTTTCATTATTTTTTATATAAATGTCATAAAATTGTGTTCACTACTTTTTTTGTACTCAAACATGTAGAGAGTATGTCATTTCTTGCATCTTGATCGCCTGTCCTTCATAATTTTTCCACAATGGCCCTTAAAATTAAAATAGTCCGCAAGTCCGCTTGTCAATTTGTATATCACGGAATTGTGGGTGCTCTTTGTAGGCCATGGAACAACAGATGCCAATTTTTTAGTCCGCCAGCTCCACAGCCCGCGATCCAAAAACTGCTTAAGTATCGAATCAGGGCTCTGTGCAGGTATGGAATGAGGGCTTCGTGCATGCTCTATAAAATCTCATCCCCATAATTTATAAAAGTACATATTTCGTATGTATAAAAGTAAATATCTACTTTAAAAATTTGCATATTTGCTATGTATAATTTATGCTCTCCAGGAACCTATAATTTGATACATTTCAATTTCTTGTATCCACGAGCCCCTGTTTTAAAGAAAACTAATTCGGGAATGCTATTTATTTGGTCCTTTTGTCCACTGCCCTATGTAACAAACATTGGCACTATATTTTTTGTGCTTTTGTCCACCACCATATGTAAAACCTATGTAAAGAAAACTAATTCGCGAATGTTAAATTTTTGGGACATGAGCCCTTTAAAATTGAAATAGTCCGCAGATCCCATTGTCAATTTGTATATCACAGAACTCTCGGTGCTATTTGCAGCACATGGAACAACAGAAGCCTGATTTTCAGGTCCCCAACCCGAGAACCCGCGATCCAAAAACTGGCTAAGTATCGAATGAGGGTTCCGTCCATGCTTTAATTCGGGAATGGTCTCCAGAAACCTATAATTTCATAAATTTCAATTTCTTGTGTCGATGAGTCCCTGTTTTAAAGAATAATTTATGCTCTCCAGGAACCAATAATTTGATACATTTCAATTTCGTGTATCCACGAGCCCCTGTTTTAAAGAAAACTAATTCGGGAATGCTATTTATTTGGTCATTTTCTCCACCGCCCTATGTAACAGACATTGGCACTATATTTTTTGTTCTTTTGTCCACCACCGTATGTAAAACCTATGTAAAGAAAAATAATTTGTGAATGCTAAATTTTTGGGACACGAGCCCCTTAAAATTCAAATAGTCCGCAGGTCCCATTGTCAATTTGTATATCATGGAACTCTCGGTGCTATTTGTAGGACATGGAACAATAGAAGCCTGATTTTCAGGTCCCCAGCCCGAGAACCCGCGATCCAAAAACTGGCTAAGTATCGAATGAGGGTTGCATCCATGCTCTAATTCGGAAATGCTAGTTTTTTTTTCTACTTTTATGTGTTCCTAGATTTTTATAGACAGTATGTATAGATAGTTACGTATTTGCTATGTATAGTTTATGGTCTTAAAGAAAACTAATTTGGGAATGCTATTTATTTGGTCCTTTTGTCGACTGCCCTATGTAACCGACATTGGTACTATACTTTTTGTCCTTTTCTCCACCAGTGTATGTAAAAACTATGTAAAGAAAACTAATTCGCGAATGCTAAATTTTTTGAACACGAGCCCCTTAAAATTCAAATAGTCCGCAAGTTCGATTGTCGATTTGTATATCACGGAACTGCCAGTGCTATTTGTAGGACACAAAACAACAAAATCTCGCTTTTCAGGTCCCCAGCCTGAGAACCCACGATCCAAAAACTGGCTAAGTCAAGAACCCGCTCTTTTAAAGAAAACTAATTTGGGAATGCTATTTTTTTCATACTTATGTTCACCAGCCTATGTAACAGACGTCAGTGCTTTTTTTTTTTCTTTTTTTGTCCACCAGCACATGTAAAAAGGAAAACTAATTCGAGAATGCTAAAATTGTTTTAATTAATTATAAATGATTTAATTAATAGAAAAAATAAGTTATTGAGTTTATTATTTCAATTTGGTTATTCGACACGAACCCCTTCAAATTCAAATACTCCACAAGTCCGATTGTCAATATGTATATCGCGGAACTCTAGGTGATACTTGTAGGACACAGAACAACAAAAGCCTGCTTTTCAGGTCCCTAGCTCGAGAACTCGCGATCCAAAAACTAGCTAAGTCAAGAACCCACTCTTTTAAAGAAAACTAATTCGGGAATGCTATTTTTTTCATACTTATGTTCACCAGCCTATGTAACAGATCTCAGTACTATTTTTTTTCTTTTTTTGTCCACCAGCATATGTAAAAAGGAAAACTAATTTTGATAGAAAAATAAGTTATTGAGTTTATTATTTCAATTTGGTTATTCGACACGAGCCCCTTCAAATTCAAATACTCCGCAAGTCCGATTGTCAATATGTATATCGCGAAACTCTAGGAGCTATTTGTAGACCACAAAACATTAGAAGCCCAATTTTCAGCCTGCCAGTCCGAGAACCCGCGATCCAAAAATTGAAATAGTCCGCAAAACAACTTGTCAATTTGTATATCGCAGAACTCTCAGTGCTATTTGTAGGGCACAGAACAACAGAAGCCCAATTTTTAGCCCGCAACCCCGACAACCCGGAATGAAGCTTCCATGCATGCTCTATATATCTACTTAATCAAATTACATATTTGATTTTTGTAGGCCACGGAACAACAAAAGCCCAATTTTCAGCCCAATTACATATTTGATTTTCAGCCCGCCAGCCCGAGAACCTGAGATCCAAAAATTGAAATAGTTCGCAAGACTGCTTGTCAGTTTGTATATCGTGGAAGTCTCGGTGCTATTTGTAGGCCATGCAACAACAGAAGCCCAATTTTCAGCCCAACACCCCGACAACCCAGAATCAAGCTTCCGTACATGTACTTTATAAAATTACAGATTTCATATGTATAATTTATGCTGTCCAGGAACCTATAACTTGATAAATTTCAATTTCTTTTGTATCCACTAGCCCTTGTTTTAAAGAAAACTAATTCACGAATTAGTATGTCAATTTGTATGTCAAGTAGCATTCGCAAACCTATGTCAATTTTGCACCAAACACTTCTCCACGAACCTATGTAACAAACGTTACTACTATTTTTTTGTGTTTTTTGACTTGGGGCTTTAAAATTCAGTTTATATATCGCAGAACTATAGGTGCTTTTTGTAGGGCATGGAAGAAGAGAGGCCCAATTTTGAGCCCGACATCCCGAGAACCCACCATCCAAAAACTAGCTAAGTATTGAATGAGGGCTCCGCTTTGTAAAATTACATATTTTCTGTATAAATTATGCTGTCTAGGAACCTTTCATTTCATAAATTTCAATTTCTATTGTGTCCATGATCCCTTCTTTTAAACAAAATAAGCTAGGAATGCTAATTTGTTTTGTGCTCTTTGTCAACAAACCTATGTAATAAACATTACCACTATTTTTTTGGTTTTTGCCCACATACCCATGTACTTCAACTTCCTGCCCACGTGTCTCATGACTTTAACTTCAGCTCGCTCGAGGCAGGGTGCCATTACTCTTAGTGCGCCCTGCTCTGCCTTCACATCCTTTCGACGAACCTCGCTGGGCCTTTACTCTGCACTTGCAGCCATTTATGGAACCTCACCAGCTCCCCGACCTATTTCAATTGCTCCAGCGGCTCCAGATGGCCTATTATTTCCTGGTTTTTCTTCTCAGAGCTCGGCCTCCTGCCCAACCTTTCCCTACTTTGATTTTGTCCTCTCCTACTCTGTTGCTGGCGCATTTTTTCTCTCCCACTATCCCGGAGATGCCCCGACTACGAGGGAAGTCGAAACGCGGGTCATCCTGCTAGCCAAACTGACCCCGCTTGGTCCTCCGTCCCCCGCCTGCTCCCTCATTGCTATCCTCCTCCTCTTTGGCCACCTTGTCCTCGTCCCTGATGCAATCGACTCAAATTCCCACTTCTCTCCCGCCACTTGTTGTGTCCCTTGCCAACAAAATGGAGGGTCTGGACTGCTTAGGTCCCTCACTCAACTACAACCTAAGACCTTTACGCAATTCGACATCTGTTTCATACCTAGGACCTTTGGCTCCTCCCAACTCTCTGACCACCCAGTTGCTTCAGGACCAACCTCACGACGCCCAATTTCAGATGGATGGTCCAGAAGACAGTCAAAATTCGCGATGGCAACCCCAATCTCGAGCCGGTTCCAACGCTGAACCAGAATGCGAGTGGAAAACATGCCTTGCATTGGTGCAGATATTGGTATTCGACTTGCGTTGCGACATGGACGACCTTCGGTTCTGCCTAGAGACCCTAGACAACAAAGCCTCTCAACTCCTGCAGTTTCTCTCCGCGTTATAGGGTGCTCATCACCTCCCACCAGAGACAGGCCAAGCAACAACAACCCAACCAACAACAACCTCCGCACCAGTGTTGGCACTAAAAACTTTGGTCCACGCAGAGGTAGACAACGAGGAGTAGAGGCTTCCATCACAGCCGAAGGATGTCCAGAAGGAAGAGCACGTGCTATCATAGACGGAGGACGCCATGCAACTGGACCAGACACCAGTCGAGGAGGAGCCGCCTCCTCCTGGGGACATGACATTTGGCGCCTTCTGCATGGCCGCGTCGCCGCACTACAACCCATATCGGTGATCTGTCTCTTGTTTTTCTCTGTTGTTTTCTCATGTGCATGCCAACGTTTCATGCATTTGTCCATGGTTATTATAGTTATGTTGTCTACACTTTCCACAGTTGTAACAACCACACTTATAGGCCAGAGTTTTGAACTCTATTTGCGTCACTAACAGTCTAGACTTCAGTTATGAAGCGGTTCAGCTGGTTTCCCCTTAGGGAAGCTCAGTATTTACAGCTTGAAACCATGGAAATTCTCTGTAGTACTTCATTTTGGCAGACTTTTATATAATCTTACTTATAAAAAATAATTATTGAATACAATTTAAATAATTGTTTATACTATTCATTAAGTAAAACATGTTATAACGTTATATAAATTACTATAAATCTTCATACAATGCTATAATATTCTATAAATTACTCAGTCTCATGTACATGACGGAATTGTTGGGTGCAAAATGTATATGATGGAAGTGTTTGGTGCAAAATGTATATCACGAAACACGTTGGACATGAAAAGTGTGAACCCGTGACTCCGTATTTGTTCGGTGCATTTCTATAAATTACTCTCATGTATATGACCGAATTGTTGCGTGCAAAATGTATATGACGAAAGTGTTGGGTGAAAAATGTATTTCACGTGACAAGGTGGCCATAAAAAATGAAAAAAGTGAACCCACGACTTCGCCAACCCGCCACTCCGTAATTGTTGGGTTACATTGGTTATGCATTGAATATTTCATGTACTATCAAACTTAGATCCTAGGAACCTTCGTTCATGTACCAGACATTAATAATTTTTGACAAATTTAAAATAAAACTAATTCAGGAATACTAAATTCTGCATGAATACCATGTGTACTGCAACTTGTGGCCCATGCATTTACTCCCCTTCCAGCCTGGCAGGGACTACACTGCCATGCAACACTTGTTTCAAAAAGCAATCTTATATCTCTATATGTTTGTTCATATATCTTAACAATTTACATTTATCATTTTTCACTTCTTTTCTTTTCTTTTTTAATTATTGATCTATTCTTATATCACATGTCACAATTGATCTAATGAGTTCTTGGCCTTCTTCTTAACATTCATTACTTCAATAATTTCAAAAGCACTCAATACTATTTTAACCTCAATATTGTTTCTCCGTCAATTATTTAATCTCAATGGTTATTAAATTTCTCTTAATTTCTTTCCTCAACGATTACATACTATTTTTTCACTTTAAATACAAACCTCAACACCGTTTCAACATGTTAGCTTCAAATGTCCCTGATGGGTGGTGTCCTTGATGATAGGTGGAGTGTCCACTCGAAAAGTTGGAAGTTTCAAAAACTTCATACACAATGTTTCCAAAAGTTGCTAAATAACTTCAAGGAAGTGTGCATTGAACTTAGTTTACCTTATTTTGTTGAGTGAAAGGATATCTAAAATAAAAAGAAAAA
>JZKD02S0212205.1:5675-22029 GCA_000966675.3 Picea glauca | reverse complement strand
CCACCATGAGGATTGAGCTCGGATTTGGTGTCAAATCGACTTGGGAGCTGATCCATTAGTGGTTGGGAGGCTGACCAATTTCAATAAATGCATCGTTTAGTAGGCGCGCGGGTTTCTCGCCCAACAGTCGCGCCTTGTGCACATATGCGCACTTTGTACGATGCTATTACGCGCATATGCGCATGCACCCAGATGATGTAAAGCGCCCTTCAAATGTTTGGTCATTTGGTATAGTTTTTGACCCTTTTTGCAATGCTGTGGCATTAATCCTATGCCATGAATGATTCCAGTCCTGTTTTGATGATGTGGAGTTCTTGTCACCACGTGCAGAAGAAATTTTAGTGATAACACGAGTGACAATGAAGAAGTCCCTGGGTATCTCACCTTTCCAACTTGTTTACAGAACAGAGGTCATTTTCCCTACTCAGCTCGCCGTATCTGAGGTGAAATTCCTCCAGGACCTTGAAGGAGAGCCTAACCATATGGTCAGAAGGATTCATCAGATGGTGGAAGTGCAACAGATCAAAGAACAAGTCATGAACAGGACCTATAATCATCAGCAGAAGATCAAGCAGGCTTTTGATAGGAAGAGCAAAAAGAAATAATTCAAGCAGGGTGATCTAGTGCTCAAATGGGATGCACCCAGGCAGGACAAGGGCAAGAACAGTAAGTTTGATGCCCTCTAGTTTGGGCCTTTCAAGATCCTTGAAGTATTTTCAAACAACACTTACAGGTTGCAGGATCTGGAAGGCCAAGAAGTTTTTGGTGGCCCAGTAAATGGGCATTTCTTGAAAAAAAAAATCTTGTGAGCCGCAGTCGGCTCTTTTGCCTTGTAAATATTTTTTTTGTTTTTTTGTTTTTAGTTTAATAAATGACTCCACAGCCCAACACCAAGGCACTGAATTTGCAAAAGTGTTCTTAGAGCATCGCAGGGACGACTCTATCCCCCATGGAGCCAAATGTTAGAGATATTTCTGGTAAGGGGGGTAAAATGCAAAGGAGTGGGTTGAAAACCCACTTATCCTAAGTATCGGATGAAAAATGTGCCTGTGGTAAGCATCTAACGAATCTGGACGATAGGCATCCGTGCGCCCAGATCAACGACATACATGAGATTCCGGAGCCCCACCGCCTTTCTACCGTTAAGCGGAGGGGGGGGGAGGGGGTCCGGAATCCGGGGCACACCTCTTCAACGGTCGAGATCAAAGCGCCTGGATCAACGACGCACGAGGTGATTCCAAACCCCCCTGTCTTTCTACCTTTAAACGGAGTTGGGGGGTCCAGAATCGGGGGCACATCTCTCCGACGGCCAAGATCATAGAGCCTGAATCAATGACGCACATATGATCTAGCATCCTGTTGTCTTTTTAACCATGTGGGGCCCCCCTTTCTACCGTATCATCTCTTGTACCTTTCCCCCCCTTGCCAGCTGTGTTCAACCGGATCGTGCGGAAAGGCTCGTCGCCTTTATCCCCTCCCTATTATTCGACATCTATCCATCTCCTCTCTTTCTGTCCACGTGGTACATCCCACATGTCATCGCCCACTCATTACCTGCCACGTGTCCCGTTCCCTTCCATGTCAACCTCCAATAAATAAGGTGTCCATTATATCCCATCTCCTCCCCCCTCAACCTATCATATTCCACCATGTGTCCTTCCCTGTCACATCTCTCACACCTCATCACCTCTCATTTCCACCCTCATAGTCTCAGTGCCACCACTCCCGTTATGTGTCCCATCCTCCGCGTGGGCCTCCACACCTATTCATTAGGCAGTTCAGCTAATCCAAGTGGCAGCGCAAAGGGTCTTCCACATCGCAGAAGTGCCGAGTTGGCCGGGCCATCTTCAATCCCAATGAAGCAGTTATTGAGGTAGTTGGTGGTGGTTAGACATCGTCTCCGCCATAATGGGAAAGTCCGACGACAAATTAAAGGCACATCGATTCGCCCACGGAACTGTCAGAGAGTTCGATTGCGTCCGCCGAAGTTGCATGATCATTCAAAGATTGCAGCTGCAGACTGTCAGAAGCCATGTAGACGCAATGTGTTTAATGCAATGTCTCGATTTTGTTGTTGATGTTGTTTTGAGTATATGTAGGCGTTTTCGCTATTTTTGTATCTATCGATGGTTGAGTAGAGCTCTCGGTTGTAAAGCTTTAATGAAGCACTGATACTCTGGTTATGTATGAACTTTTGAGACTTCTTGTCTTATGAATGCCAGTTTCTTTTACGTCTTTGTTACACTGTGTTAGAGCAACTCGAAATTGGAGGATCGAGTCGAGCTGTGGCTATTATAGGATGATGTTGTAATGGATCACTGTAATAGTCGTGCTGTCTCTAATCAGTTCCTGTGATTTTCCCAGCACTGAGCGACTTGGAATTGGAGGATCCAGTCAAGTCCACCTTTAGTCTCTTGAGACCCTGAACCAAGAGGATCTTGCATTCAGAGTCTTCCATCTACTCATCTTTTAATCAACCCACTGGCTGAAGTTACATCAAGACCTCCTTTGTCCCATACATGCTAGACCTAGTCCCTGAGTTAGAGTGATATCTCCTCGAGTCTTTATCCCCATTTGATCACCCCTTTAAAGACAAATCGTGACATTAAATTGATGGGTGTCGGGCTCTGCTCCTTCTAGCAATCCAGAAGTGACTTTTGACACTAACACCATCAATGCCTATGAGTCATCAACACTTATTACAAACATCTATGCCTCTTTTCAGAGTATGTTCACCATTAGAATTGTCATCTGTCATTATCAAACCACCCTATAGGGTAGATAAATTATCTACATCCGAATACATATTCACTTACTGTCTTACATTTATTTTAAGTTACATGACATGAGCATGGGGCATGCTAGCCTCGTTTGTATACAACTTTTATTTTACCCTACCTAGAGAAAGATTTGGGTCCCACGAGTTCCCCTCTCCCTCCAATAGATCACTCTTGCAGTTCCTATCAACACTCTTCCTTACAATGGTACTCTCAGTAGAAGAAACATTGATGTATTTTGTCTATACATATGCCCCTAACCTCACACAGGGGGCATCTGATATCATTGAAATTTCATCCGCAAATGGTTACAGGAATCCATCATCTCCAAACACCTATTAGTTCACCTGCAGCCCCAAAAATTCATTTCCAAAAGACACAAACTATAAAACTGGCCAATAAATTGGCATGCACTGAAACACTAAAGGAAGCATGCACATGTGTGCAGGCTAAAAACACCATAAAAGAGGACATTTATCGATGCACAACTGTGTACGAGAAAAGTCACGCACTCTTGTGAACGATGCATTTATGGTTCTTTTTGGCTCCTCACGCACTTCTGGACTAACTCCCAACTTGATTTGACCCTCAAATCCAAGTTGAATCCAAATGGGGGTCTGGTCAAAGAATTAAGGGTGCCCTAAAGGGACCCTTGTTCACACTAAATACCGGTTGGATATTGCCTCAAAGACTTGCTATAAAAAGAGGCCATGGGTGCACTATGAATTCAAGAATCTCATTGTATTGTTATGCTGACTCTATTCTCCTAAAAGAAACCTCTTTTCTTCTTGGAGAATACTAGCATCATCTCATTAAGTTATTCACCTCACCTCTTGAGGGAATAAGCTTGGATTTCTTCACCATTTTCTTTCTAGTTTACCATTTGTAATAAGAGCTCTCACATAGGGGATTCAAGAGCCCTCGCAAGGAGAAAGAGGGGATCCATAAGTCCCCCTTTTTTATATGGTGTTTTTTCATTAATATACTTCTCCATTGATGGCATGATTATTGGTCAATTGTTTGATTAATTTTGGTTCCAATTTCCTCATGCATTTTAGTTTTATTTCTTTAGTTATTTCTTTAGTTGTTGTTAGCTTAGTTTTTTGTTTATTTCATGTGATTGAGTTATTTGATTCATACACTAACCTTTTTCCTGTCTATAAGGCCCAACTAGACTTTAAATTTCCCTTCTTTTTCTCATTGGAGTGATGAAAAGGACACAACAACGACATTCTTTAGTGTTGTGACAAGGGATTTTATGGTATTCACACCACTTTCCTGTGTCCTTCTTCGACTTCTCATTACCCTTTTTGGGTTGCGGCTTGGAATATTTTTCTTGAGAGTGGCCATATTTTCTCTATCCCTTGTGTTGTGGGTTGGTTCCACCTTTTCCCTGCTTCAGTTGTGAGGATTTTTCATATCCAAACTCTCACCTCTTCTTCTTAAATTTCTTCTCTATCTTGATAGCATATCTATAAGCCGAACCTAATGATGCGATGTTGAGAAAAACCATTTTTGTTTGAATGCATCTATGTATATAATCATGGTATTTGAGCACCATATGTTGTTCAGAGTCTCTGATACCCAATTTGGTGTGCAATATATGGAAAATATTGGTGAAATATGGTATTGTCTGGTCCCTTTCCAGACATAGTGTGGTCCATCTTGTGTACTGGTCCTCGTAGCTTCTAACAAGGTAGTATTGTACTTTAATGGAATCCATGAAGCAATACCATGTATGGGTAACCGCGAATATTTCATATTACTCTATGGCCCTTTTCTCAAAGTAAGTATCCCACTAGTCCTTAACATGGGGTATGACCTTGAGGAGTGAAAAAGTAATCTTTTCCCTGTCAAACAAATTATGGAACGAAAAATACTCTTCGAGAAAATTCAGCCATTTATCTACAACATCTGCATCTATCAGTCCTTCAAATAATGGAATATCAAAATTTACTTGTACCTTGAAGGGGGTTGCATGGATTCTTGATGAATATGCATCTCCTGTGGGCAGCCACCGAAGGATATGTGAAAAGTTATCCATCATTTCATTCCTTTTTCATGAAATGGCTTCCTCAAGAAACACTTTAAAAGGATCTCCTTCTCCATCATATTTCTTTTCATCCCCCATGAGTTGTTGTCGGGCTTAGCATATTCAATCTTGCAAATGCTTGATTGGTTCGAGTCCCAACTTCTTGTACCAAGATCTTGTCAGGGACATGCACAAAGAAAAATAAATGAAGAGAAGACCGCTCTGATACCGCTAATCTATATTTATGAGTGGAACAAAATGAATAATAGACTGAGTAAAATAAAATAGATATATAAAGAACAACAATATATATCCAGTGAACATTAACTTCCATTAAATAAATAAAATAGGCTGAAACTGTAAAACTGCAGAATGGAAAACAACTTCCTTGAATGGTGGTAGCTATCTCTGAGAAGATATGTGGTTTAAAAGTGCATTTGTTTGAGAAAAATGATTACAATGAGGCTCGAGAGTCATTTTTAACATTACTCATGAATTCAAAAACCCTAGACATCCAAAAACCTAACCCTAGGAGATGAAATGCAAAAATTTATGTGGGCCTTAACGGTTAAATTGGTACCTCAACTTCCCGGGTTCATAAATTTTGCATACAACCTTCATTTTAGATGTGTGATAGCCCGTTGGAAAGGTATTTTTGATAACTACACATTATGTCATCAAAATCTGAATTTTTCTACAATTGGACTATGGAAATAAAATAAAAACATTGTTTAGGGCCCCAAAACGGCCTTGGAAGTACAAAAATATGTAATAACATGAAAAATTCCAAAATAAGATAGTTTGATTAAGTGAGAAGCCACCAATATCCACCTCAAATATGTGTAGGGATTTAGACATCCCCCGAAGTGTAGAACCCAAAATTACAACTAATTACAGAAGAATGTGATGAACTAAAATTGTCAAGATGAGCCAGTTGGAATAGATGGGTGGCCACCAATATCCACTTGGATCAAGAATTTATTTGACAAAGGCTAAAGATTGAAGACCAATCGAAAATATTATGGTATAGAATGGATGACCTGGGAAACCTACGGGATGCATTAATTGTCGATCCTGAATGAAATGACGTCAACAATGTGATTATCCAAATGAAATAACTCACCAAATCGACCCCCTGCCACATCTAATCTCGAGAGAATAATTTTGAATATAATATGGAAGTGACACAAACAATGGAACGATGGTTGGTCAAATACAAAGATCAATTATCCCAAAATCAGGACACATATTCCATACTCAAGAAGAAAAAAGTATTCCTTGATTATCATCCTTCGTTGGACGTGGAAAAAAACTGACTAGAAGATTCGACAGCTCATTTGAAATCAGTAATAACTCAAGCACTAATAAAACCAAGTGTCCCCACCAATAAATTAAAAATGGGATTCAATCCTATCCCCATATATGAAGGAGAAGAATACCCACAACACCATTGGTTTATATGTGAAAATTTGTGGCATGCAACTGATATTACAGATGAAGATAAGAAAATGGCGCAATTCAGAGTTGTGTTGTGCCACCATGCCTTAACCTGGTTCATGAAATACATTGAAAAGCAAACTCGTTCAAAGGTAGCAATAAAGAATAATTTTCTAACATTCTTTAAAATCTAGGACATCATGCATCTAGCAGTGAAAACGTTAAAAGAAATCAAGCAAAGACCAAGTGAGTCGGTAAGAGAATATGATAAAATATTTAAATATCTCTTAATTCAAATCCCATTGATGATCAACCAAAACCTACTAGTATAGTGGTATGTAGTTGGATACTACCAAAAATCAGATCTCTATTACACCTATATGATAACCAACTGTGAAGACACATTACAAAAGGCATAATTCTGCAGCTTGATTTTAGAATCAGGTATACTTGTGTATTTTGCCAAATTATTTTGTTGAGTTAATGAAAAATCCTACCCATTTGAGAGAAGGACCCAAAGACGTAGTCCACCAGGGATGAACTCTATTATCAATTTTTTGAGTTCATATTTGATGCTTATGTCTCTTCATTATTGATCTTTTCCTTCTTTAATGGTGCACTTTAATTTATGCTCATTTAATGCAAGTCTTTATAAGTCACTCGATGAAAATATCTCAGATCATGTTGGTATCAGAGCAGTCATCTTTGAATTGAATTGTTGAGTGTGAATTCTTACTAGGGCCAAGCATAAGCAAGGTGAAGGAACTCTTAATATTTTAAATACTAAAGTTGGTCGTGCATCCCGAAGGAAGAAAATGGAAGAAGAAGACAAGCATGATGAACATCAAAAAAACTTTCATATGGTATTTTATCACATGTCAAAAATGGTTGAACAAATGTATGGAGATTACAAGAAGAGGATGAAGAAGAAAGGGAAGAAAAAGGAAGCACATGTTGATGATGATGCTTCAATAAACCAAGGGGTTGGAGGAAACCCTCCTGAGCCTCCATATTCACCATGAATATTGTTCTTCTTCCTCTAAGAACTCTCATCATTCTCATCATTCTAGCCATAAAGCCTCTTTTAAGAAACCATTATTAAATCTTGATGTAAAATTTTCCTTACCTCTGTTTAATGGAGATGTTAATCCTAAAAGGCTAGATAATTGGATCTTAAAGGTTGAAGTATTTTGTCATCTTCAACATATTGATGAAGAGAAATTTAAAGTGCAACTAGCTTCTCTTTGGTTGGAAGGCATCGCTCTTGTATGGTGGGAGAGCAAGATTCAGGATAAAAGTAAGTGTGGTAATCTTCTTTCCTCATGATCAAAATTTAAATCAACGATACAGAAGAAATTTTATCCATTGGGTTATTTACCTAAAGCAATGATGGAATGGAAAACTTTAAGAAAAAGTAAAGGTCAAACTATAAAAAGTTTCACATAAGAATTTAGGAAGAAATCTCTTTCATAAAAAATTCCTTTGGATTCTTATGAAACTTTAATGAAGTATATTGGTGCACTTCATAGTTATATTCATCATAATTTTCTCTTGTTTAACCCCACCAGTCTTGACGAAGTTTGTGTTCAAGCCACTCACCTTGAGAATAGGGGAAAGCATGTTCAAGAAGATCCCACAAAGAAACCTTCCAATCTCCCACACAAATATTTCAATAAGTTTAAAAGGAAGGACAAGAAGGCTTCTACAGTAATGACAGAAGGAGGAAATCCATCTTGCACTCATTGCAAGAAAAGCGGTCATGATGATGAAAATTGTTGGAAACTACATCTAGAGAAGAGACCGAAACAATTTGGTGGAAAGGGGAAGACAAATACCGTTGATATAGTGAAACAATATCTTGGTTCTAATTTAGGAGATGAAGGAAAGATCACAGCGGTTGGAGTACAAGGTAAATATTCCCTTCATGCTAGTTCAAATTCCACTAATGAATCTCGTGATGATGAATGAAAGAGGAATGAATTATTTCACATAAGAGTTGTATCTAAACACACTAAAATAAATACATTATTTGATCTGGGTTCCCAAGTAAAATTAATATCTTAAGCACTTGTCAAGAAGATGGGTCTTGAAATGAAACCACATCTGAAGCTTTATCCTCTTGGTTGGGTACGTGATAAATAAAAACTTAATGTTACCAAACAATGTAAGGTCGGATTTTCTATTGCTTCAAAGTTTATTGATGAAGTGGATTTGGATGTTGTATCAGTTGATATATGTGGCATAGTGTTGGGAAGTCCTTATGTTTATGATAGAAAATAATTCTTCTTTCTTCATGAGAACAAGTACCACCTTACTAAAGGGGGAGTGGAATATATTGTTAGAGCTCACAACATGAAGGTAAACACAACACTTGTTAGTGTAGGGAAAATGAAGTGACTAATAAAATCTAATAAGAGATATGTACTCATGGTTGTAAGAGAGAAATATGTCGGGACATCTGATGATTTCTAAGGATGTGATCCTTCTCATAAGAAAGAATTACTTGATATTGTTTCTAAGTATGATGATATTTTCTAGGAACTGTATGGATTACCTCCTAAGAGGGAAATTCAACATGAAATACATCTTCAGAAGGATTCTCCTCTTCCTAATGTGGGCGTACAGGATGTCAGTTATGGAGATGAAAGAGATCAAGAAGAAGGTACAAGTCTTATTGGATCAAGGGGTCATCAAACCTATCTAATCTCCTTGCGGTTCTATGATCATGATGGTGTCAAAGAAAGATGGCACATGGTGAATGTGTGTCGATTATCGAGACTTAAATAAAATCACGGTGAAAATTTGATACCCTCTTCCTCATATAGATGATTTACTTGATGAGTTAAATAATGTTGTTTATTTCACTAAGTTGGATTTGCACAGTGGATACCATCAAATCAGGGTTGCATAACAGAATGCATGGAAGACTGCCTTTAAAACCAAATAGGGATTGTTTGAGTGGTTAGTTATGTTGTTTGGGCTTTGTAATTCTCCAACAAATTTCTTGCATGTGATCAATGATGTATTCATGCCTTTATTTTGTGATTGTATATTTAGATGACATTCTTATTTTTACGGGACTTGGGATGAACATGTGAGGCATGTAAAGAAAGTATTGGATACTTTGCAAATGGAAATGATGTATGTAAAATTTTCTAAATGTGAATTTGGAAAGACTGCACTTGTATATTTAGGTAATATTGTAGGAGGAGGACAATTAAAAATTGACCCTTCCAAAATTGATGTAATTGTAAATTGGCCTGAGCCAAAAAATGTAACCAAGATCTGGAGCTTCTTAGGTGTAGTCCAGTATTGGAGGAGGTTCATCTCAAACTTATCCTTTATAGAATCTCCTTTGCATGCCTTAACCAGTGTGAATAACACTTTTCAGTGGGAAGGAAAGAAACAAAAAGATTTCGACACTTTGAAGGAGAAGATCAGTACTGCACCAGTATTAGCACTGCCGAATCTTCAACAACATTTTGAGATCAAGATAGATGCTAGCGGATACACCATGGATGTAGTATTGATGCAATATTGTAATCCTATATGTTACCACTCTAAAAATTTTAACCAAGTTTTTGTTAACTATCCTACATATGATAACGAGTTGTATGCATTAGTTCAAAGCATAAAGAAATGGAAGCAATACTTGTTATGGAAGGAAACAATCATACATACAGATCACCAACGCTTACAGTATCTCCAAGAACAAACCAAACTGCAACAATAACAACACTACTAATGGATGGGCTTTCTACAACAATTTCATTTGGTAATCAAGTACAGAAAGGGCACAAGTAACAAGGTAGTTGATATGCTTTCTAGACCTCCTATTGTTGCTTATATTATTTTGAAGAATACTTATTTATCTCATGATATATATGTGGAACAATATGCCATTGATGAATATTTTAAAGAAGTATATGCAAATCTAACCCATGGTGCATAGGTAGAGAAAGATATGTATTCCTACAAGTGAGAGAGTCCATGTAATATGAGAAGCTCACACTTCTCTTGTGTCTGGACATTTTGGGGTAGGAAAAACTATAGCTCATTTGCAGAGGTTTTGTTACTGGCCTCAAATGAAAGTAATTTGTTAGCGACATTTCTTGTAAAGGGAGAGAAAAATGCAAAGGAGCGGGTGAAAACCCATTTACCTAAGTTCGGGATGCACATGTGACTGTGGTGAAGCGGAAAGCAGCGCTGGGCTGCGAGGCTCCACATGCCCAGAGCTATGGTCAGGATTCGAGTCCGAAGCCCCCTCACCGTTCCACCTTTAGGCGGAGGGGGGGGGGGTCTGGAATCAAGAGCGCACCTCTCCGACGGCTACGATCAGAGTGCCCAGATCAACGGTGCATAGGAAATTCCATACCCCCATTGCCTTTCTACCTTTAATTAGGGGGGGTCTAGAATCAGGCACGCATCTTCCCAGTGGCCAAGATCAAAGTGACCGGATCAATGGTGCACAGGCGATCCCACCTTTCCTAGTCGCTATGCTTTTAATCAATGTGGGGCCTTCCCCTGCCGTGTCACCTCTCGAGCTGCCTCTCCCCTGCTACCTATCTTCCACGTCACCTCATAGCATGCCCCCCCCTTATTCTATCGTCCTCCTACCAGTTTCCATGTGTCCCCCCTCTCTCCCCGTCACCTGTCCATTAACCCTCACGGTCCCCTTTTTCCTTTTTCTCATTTTTTCCTGACAGATCATGCCAGGTGTTCTTCCCTTCTTCTCCCAAATCACCTCTCCTCATCCACTCAAGCCCTGTGCTCCATGTCTCCTCTGCCCATTCACCACTTCCCATTATACGCCCCATCCTTCTCTCTAGCCTATACCTCTATTCATCAGGCCGTTCAGCCCATCCAGGTGGCAACGCAAGGGGACCTCAACGTCCCAAAGGTGCAGAGTTGGTTGGAATATTCCTAATCCCAAGGAAGTAGTTATTGCGACAGCTGGTGGTGGTTACACATCATCTCTGCCATAAAGGGAAAGTCCGGGGATGAATTAAAAGCACGTTGGTTCACCCATAGGACTGTCAGGAGTTCGATTGCGTCTACCATAGGTGCACGATCATTCAGAGACTGCATGTACAAATTTTCAGTGGGAATGCAGATGCAATGTTTTTAATGCAACGTCTCCTTTTTTTTGTCATTGTTGTTTCGAGTATATGTAGGCATTTTCACCATTTTTGTAGGTATCGATGGTTGATAAAGGCTCCCGATTGTAAAGTTTTGATGCAACACTGGTCACTCTGGTTAATGTATAAGGCATTGGAGGCTTCTTACTTTATGGATGTCAGCCTCTTTTCCATCTCTTTGTTTACTATGTTAGAACAACTCAGAATTGGAGGATCCAGTCAAGTTGTAGCTATTATAGGATGATGTAGGTTGGATCACTGTAACAGTTACATTGTTTCTAATCGGTTCCTGTGATTTTCTTAGTACTGAACGACTTGGAATTGGAGGATCCAGTCGAGTCACCCCTCAGCTCCTTGAAACTCTGGACCAAGAGGATCCTGGTTTATGAGTTTTTCATCCTCAACCTTCCAAAGGCCTGTCGCCTGAGGCATTATTGTTCATCCTTCTCACAAGTCTTCCATATACCACCCCTTAATAAATTCAATGACAGAAGTTGGATCAAGACCTCCCTTTCTTTCTACATACCAGGCCTAGTTTCCTGAGTCAAAGATGCTTTCCTGGGTCTATTTCCATTCGACCACCTCCTTTTAATTAAATCATGACATAAAACTGATGGTCGTTGATCTCTTCTCCTGCTGCAATCCAGGAGTGACTTCTGACGCTAACATTTCTGGAATCATTGTCAGGGACAAAGTTGAAAATTTTTCCTGGGATTGAATGACATTGAGCCTCTGAATCTGAAGGTGCATCACGCATCAGAGCCTTTGAATATTGTGACTATGCACCCAGTGACTCCATTGTGACGAATCCACTGTGGTGAACCTTCCGTGTTAATTGTGGCTTTCATAGGTAGACACACGCGGTCCCATCCTCAACTGCCTTTGTCTACACATAAAACCAATCTAGAGGTGGTTCTCAGAAAAGGAAATACCTTTGAAGAAGAAGATTCCACCACTGAACCAGGTAATCCACCATCTCCTTCTGTAGGAACTCCATTTTGTTCTTCTCAGTTTCTTAAGAGACCTCCTTTAGAGGTTTCCTGTTTCCTGAATTTTCGGAGTGTTCCTGCTGAGTTTTCCCCTCCCAATCTAGGACTGAAGGGGGAAATCCTTGTCACTCCCCTCTCCTCTGAAGTTGTACTTTGGCATAGACCCAGGACCGTAGAATATTTTCCCACTCCTCCTCTTGTTACTGTTACCGCTCCTACAGAAAGAGGAGCATCTGTTGACTTGAGATCATTGGCCTTCTCTTTAAATCCCCTTTTGTTTCCCACTCCACTTCAGGACTCATTCCCAGTAGCCCCTTTGCGAACTCCTTCTCCTCCAAGTTCTCCTCCACCTAATATTCCTATGGCTGGCACTAATCCCCCTCTAAATAGAATGGACGCCATAGTCACTGCCAGATATGCTCCCTTAGTTCTACCCCATCCTATGAATCCTCTCCCTGCTGGAGATTACTTGAAATACATGCCCAAGTTCACTGGGGAAGGGGACGTAACTGCGGAAGAGCACCTGGTTGCTTTCTACAATTACGCAGACAACCTCAACATTGAAAATGAAGATGTCTGGATGAGATTCTTCATCCATAGCCTGGATGGTGAGGTGAGGAAATGATTTAGAGGATTGGCCCCCGGATCTATTGTTGGGATCGAAGCCCTAGATAGTGCTTTCCTGAGACAGTGGGGAGATAGGAAGGATTTCATGTATTACATGACAGAGTTTGGGTATTTGAAGAAGATGGAAGGAGAGCCTATCTCTGACTTCTCCAAAATATTCAATAATATGTATAACAAAATCCCTGTCGAAATAAAACCTTCAGAAGCCTCGGCCAAGATTTCTTATTCTAGTGCGTTTGGCCTCGATTTTTGTCTTTTATTGAGAGAAAGAAAAGCCACCTCCTTAGCTCAAATGCAAGATGTGGCCATAGAGTTGGAATCCAATGTATCAGTAGCTGATAGACTGAGGAACAAGGCTGAAACAGACAGAAGAAAGGGAAGATCTGAAGCCTCAACTTCTGGCCCGACGGTGCCCCACCCTCAAGTGGATGAACTGACCAAGATGGTGAAGTCTCTGTCTACAGAGATGGAGAGAATGAAGGTGGAGGGGAGGAAAGAATACAAGGGCCCTAAAATCACCGAAAACAAAGGAGGTTTTAGGAGGCCCAACAATATTAATTCCCCGACTGTGCATAAAGAGAGGGGAAGAGACAAAGAAGACCAAAAAATTCAGGCCCCTTTTCAAAACAATTTAGTGGTCGAGGGGGAAGAAGGGGAAGCAGATGAGCCTGGTCCTAAAATTCAATGCTTTGGAAACACTCCTCCTTTTCCTCATCTCACTCAATTAGCATATGAATATTCTCTCATGGACAGTCAGCTGAATGAACTGAGCAAGGGGGACAAGGCTAGTGGCAACCAAGGCAGGTATGATATGAGGTCTAAGAAAAGGACAATAGCACCTGATGTTCCTGAGAAGTTTCCTAGAGCAGAGAAACCTGATAATGAAGTAGTGGACAGTCACAGAGGTAAGAAGCACCAACCCCTCTCTCCCATAGTCCAGAGTCATGTTCTCGAAATAAGAGAAATCCCAAAGCTTACATCTTCTTTTAATTTCGAGCATGAAATTCAAAAGATCAGAATCCTTGTACCCCTGACCGAGTTGATTAAACATGAAGGGTTCAAGAAACACTTCTCTAAGATTTTACAGTCTAGGGTCTCACACCTTCCCATAGAATCCATCAATTTTCAAGATGAAAATCCTGCAGTTATTCTAGGTCCTATGGTAGAATACAAGAATGACTCATACCCTCCCTTCTACACTTCCTTGAACATACATGACAAGGTACTGCACAACTGATTGATGGATTCAAGGGATTCTCACAACCTTATGCCCAAAACTATCATGGAAGAGTTAGGGCTAGAAGTCACCTGAGCCTATCATGACCTCTATTCCTTTGACTCTAGAAAGGTTTAGTTTCTAGGAGTTATCAAAGATCTAGTCATGACCTTGTTTCAGCTACCCATGAAACGTGTGGTCATGGATATTGTAGTGGCCGATGTCCCCCCCAAGTTTGGTATGTTGTTATCAAGATCTTGGATAAAAATACTGGGGGGAACCTTGCATATGGACCTCACATATGCTACTATCCTAGTGTTTGGAGGAGAGCATAGAAGACTATACAGAGAAGCCCAATTGGCCTATATAATTAGTGATGAGGCAAATCCTACCAACCATCCTATTTTTTCCTTGGACATTGATTTAGGTTCTAGTTTACTACAACTCACCCATGCTCCCGAGCCTCCTCTTAAGCTCAGAAAGTTTCCCACCACTTCCCATAAATTTCTTCCCTCCATCACCCCCATCTGGAAAATGTTCTTTGATGGAGCCTATTCTAGGGAAGGCGCTGGAGCTAGGGTGTTTTTTGTGTCACCTTCTCAGGAAACCATATCTCTGTCATACAAATTAGAATTTGAAGCTACCAACAATGTGGGATAGTATGAAGCTCTTATCCTAGGATTAAGAGCTGTAAGGAAAATGGGAATTCATGAAGTAACAGTGTTCGAAGATGCAGATTTGGTGGTCCAACAGATCAGAAGCGCTTATTAGGCTAAGAATCCTCGACTCAAGAGTTACATAAATGAGGTATGGGACCTAATTGATAGTTTCTTCTCATCATTTAACATTTCTTTCATGCCAAGAGAGGAGAACACAATGGCAGATTCCTTGGCTACATCAACAAGCAATTTCAAAGTACCCTTGCCGCTCAAATTCAGATATGATGTAGAGGTAAAATACAGGCCCTCCATACCTGACAACGTCAAACATTGGAAGGTATTCGAGGATGATCTCGAGATCAAGAAGTTCTTGGAGACTGTCGAAGAATTTTCAGAGAAGCATATCGACCAAGACTCTATCTCTAAAGAAAATCTTGATGGGGGTAATTTTCTGAAGAAGATTGCAGACCGTAACATTGTGCAGCTGCCCAACAATCATATTCCAAGAGGACTGGTTCCTTTGGAAAGTCTTTTTGATAGAAATGATGTGGCATTAAAAGGGGATATCTCAGCAGATGATGCTAGTACTATTCAGTGCAACATTGGCACTGAGAGTGAGCCCAAGTTCATCAAAATATCGAGAAGTCTGACAAAGGAGCAGAGGTCTGAGTACGTTGGACTTTTGAGGGAATTTTCTGATGTTTTCACCTGGACGTACGAAGACCTCAAAACATACGACACTTCTATCATCGAGCATAAAATCCCGTTGAAAGGGGAGGCAAAGCCATTTAGGCAGAAGCTGTGACAGATCAATCCTATGCTACTGCCTATCATGGAGAGGGGAGTGAAGAAGCTGCTTCAAGCTCAGATCATTGTACCACTGAGATATTCAGAGTGGGTGGCCAACTTGGTACCAGTAAGGAAAAAGAATGGAGAAATCAGACTCTGTGTAGACTTCAGAAACCTGAATAGGAGCTCACAAAATGATAACTACCCCTTACCAAATATGGAACATATACTATACAGGGTAACAGGAGCCTCCAGGATGTCCATGATCGACGATTTCTCTGGCTACAATCAAGTCTTTGTTCTACCTGAGGACAGGGAAAAGACGACTGTTATCCACATTTTTGGTTATCGAGATGATATTATGATCATGTCATGGTAATGGAAGATCAAACTCTTTATTAAGAACAATTTCCAGAGGAAGGTTACATTTGTCATTTCCTCAAAAATCATATTTTGGGAAAAGTTCGCAGGCTGCATATATACTCTCCTGCGAGAAGCTTCATTTTCGCAGGTTGCTTTCGTTTGGATTGCGAACTTCTCACACTGTGTCCAAAGCCAGGGTGCGAACTTGTTTTTTAAGAGGAAAATGAGTAAATTCTCGATCTTTCTAGAAGGAATCTTCTAGAAGGATGAGTTGGAGTTCGAATGGTTGGCAAAATACTGGCTTTCCAGATATCTTGGGATTATTCC